>PVJS01064206.1:0-10289 GCA_004027185.1 Glis glis | reverse complement strand
ATTAGCAATCAGGGAGATGCAAATCAAAACTACTCTAAGATTTCATCTGACCCCAATTAGAATGGCAAGCATTAAGAAGTCAAACAACAACAAATGTTGGCGAGGATGTGGGGAAATTGGGACTCTTCTACACTGTTGGTGGGATTGCAAACTAGTTCAACCACTGTGGAGATCAGTGTGGAGATTCCTCAGAAAACTGAAAAGTTTCTTAACTGTCTCTTTGTCACTAGTATCAGCTAATCAGCGAGAAAAAGAAATGTTAGCTTAAAACTGGTGGCAGAATTCTTCTGCAAAAGAGTTGTCTTTGTTCTGGTTAAACCTTGGATGAGAAAGAGCCTTTGTGGGCCGGGGATGTAGCTCATGGCAAGAGCACTTGTCTAGCATGCAGCAGGCCTTAGGTTCAATCAAAGCATATTGCTCTCCACAATTAAGTAAATTCTACCTGAAAGGACGAGTCTTAGGAACCAGATGTTGGAGAGAGAATGTACAGCATGGTGAGAAGGCTGGGATGGAAGAGAAACTGACCAGAGTGACCCTCCCAGTGAAAGGGCTGTCTTGGGGACCATAACAACAAGGGACATCTAAAATCCAGACCCCTGCCATCTTCATGAAAAGTCTTCTCTCCCACTGACATAGGCGGATGGTGTTTCAGGAAACCAAGGCTATGTTCTATTTGGGGTAAGCTTAATGAGCTGCAAGAGGTGAAATGTCATAGGATTATTTTTTGGAAACAGGGAACTCACTGTTGTGAAGATTAATCAGTATATGAAAGTGTGCTTAGAAGAGTGCTCAGCACTTAGAAAAAGCCTTGAGTGTTAGCCTGGGATCCAAGTCTGTGGGCTACCAATCCTTGGTAGGACAGACTGTGGTGTTAGAGGACCTCTTATTACGTATGTCCCCTTGAATAAGTTATTTGACTGTAAATGTTTATTTTCTCATTTGGAAAGTAGGTATAGTAATAACTGCCTCTAAAGGCTGTGATGGGATTAACAGATAATATACTATATGAACAAAAGAGCACTGCATATATGCTGATTAATTAAAATTCATTAGCCTGGTTTCTCATCCTAGATTAGCAATGTAGATAAATGTAAAACAATGAATAAGGAAAGGTTCAATACCATACATACAGTAAGTTCTCAACAAATACTGGCTGGAAAAAGCTGTTAAGACACTTGAATTAAAAAAAGGACAATTGAATTTATATGAAAACACACAGTTTCAGATTAGTAGTTAGCACAATACTAGTGGTATTTATTTACCTACCTGTGTTTTCATTTCTATCAATTAATGAACAATGAGTAGTTGTTGCTTAAATTCTTATAGTACTCTTGAGTGGAAATTGTCACATATTATTCACGGCTGTTTTTACAGCGATGATCTGAGTGAGCTTTAGATGCTCAGTGATTTGTAATGAAACTTGACAGTCTTATGAAATACCTGAACTTGGTACTTCTCCTGTGATGTTGGTTATAGTCTTCCTTAACAACCAAATTTGAGGAACTAGATTCTGTCTATGAGTATAAAAATCATTTCTTTCTGCCCTTTGCACCCCTATTGGTTTCATTCCTGATACTGTAGTTTTCATTTGTACTTTCACAGCCAGTGACATACAGATGATTTCTGACTTATGATGGTGCAAAAGTGATGCACATCCAGTAGAAACTATAATTTGATTTTTTTTTTGGCTGTACCAGGGATTGAATCCAGGGGCATTCTACCTCTGAGCTATACCCCCAGTCCTATTTTTTATTCTTTATTTTAAAACAGAGTCTCACTAAGTTGTGGAGGGCCTAAGTAGCTGAGGCTGGCCATGAACCTGGATCATCCTGTATCCACCTCCCAAGTACTGGGATTACAAGCATGCACCACCACGCCCAGCTATAATTTGAATTTTGATGTTGATCTTTTCCCAGGCTAGTGATATGTGCTGTGATATTCACGATGTGGGGCAGCAGCAGCCAGCCCCAGGATCACAAGGGGAACCGCCCACACGCTACAGTGTGCTGTGCTCCTAAGCAAGGAGGCTCAGTAAGGTAGGTGTATTAAATGCATATTTAACTCATATTTTTAACTTATGATGGGCTTACTGAAATGTGACTCCATTTTAAGTCAAGGAACATTTGTATTCTAAATGTCCTTGGTGTTTTCCCTATATCTTGACAAGACCCTGAGTCCTAGGACAAAAGCATTTTTCTTAAATTTTATCTGCTCTGATTTTTCATAGAATACTTTTAAATTCTTGGAGACAAGACAGTATCCAACAGGAACCACTGTTCTCTCTAGCGCAGTGCTTTTCAAACTGCAGGTCATAATTTACCATTAGTGAATTGTGAAGTCCAGGCAGGGAGAGTTGTCATCTGCTCTTTGTAACAAAGTGAAACAGGACTTAAAAAAAACTAAAACAAAAACACCACAGTACATCAGTGAGCCACTGTAAATTAGTGTCGCATGACATTTTTGTCTCATATGAAGTATAAGATGAATGAGTGCACTGGGTTGGGATATAAAGCATATTTCTTATTGTAGTTCTCAATTAAAAGCAACACTGAGCCGGGTGTGGTGGTGCACGCTTGTAATAGTACTTGGGAGGCTGAGACAGGAGGATCCGGTTTGCGGCCAGCCTCAGCTACTTAGTGAGGCCCTCCGCAACTTAGAGAGACCCTGTTTCAAAATAAAGAATAAAAAATAGGGCTGGGGGTGTAGCCTGGAGGTAGAATGCCCCTGGGTTCAATCCCCAGTACTGCAAAAAAAAAAGCAACACTGAAAGCCACTGCTGTGTGCTTCCTGTTGTGACAAGCTGCCCTCCGCTGCCTCCCTCCACTCTCCTCATCTGCACACGATGCTCAATACAAGAGGCGCACTCCTGTTCTCGTGAGCCATTCCTTAGAACTGAAACTCAACCAAGTAACTTACTTTGTCCACAGGGTATCCAGTTCAGAACACACCACCAGATGTTAAACATAGAGGCATGGTGATACACATGAAGGAAAGTAATCTGACTCGTCTTTTTTCGCAAAACAAAGAAGATCGTGTCCAGGAACTCTACTAATTTGGAGAAGTAGTACCACCATAACACCTTGGCTACCTATAAAAATTTAGAGAGAGAAAATAAGGTGAGAAGTGAAAATGTTCCTGTGCTCCCCACCTATCGCATCTGTGTGCCATCCCTGCTTTACCTACCAGTGCGCGTTTCTTTCTCAGAACACTGAAAAAGTTGCTCATCTGGTGTCTTTGCCTCCAGTTTTTCCCTATTCCAAGCGATCCACCATGCTCTAGTGAAAGACGAGTTATCTCGCCAAGTTCCTTCTCTGTACCTACATGACTCAGGAGATTCCTTGTTTAAGGACAGCATCTTTCTCAGTCCTGCAATGGCTACTTTTTCCACCATCCTCCTCCAAGCTCCCGGCCAGGGCATCTCACAGGCCCTGAAAGTGGTCTGTTTACTCCTGGTTGAGTACTGAATACTTGTTTCCCTGTGTCTGACAATCTCCTCTTTCCTACCATGGATCTGGTATATTCTAGTCATCCTTTAGTCCTCTGCAGTGCCTTCCTCTCTTTGGAACTTTATCGAGCTCTCTCCCTTCTCAGGCAGAACTAGCTGCTTTGTTATTTGTATTCCTAAATTACTGTGACTACACCTCTATAATTAATAACTGGAGAAAGTGTAGCAGGTGTTGTGTACCTATCAACAGGATGCAAAGTACCCAGAGGCAGAATGTCTCCTTCATGCTGCGCAGTGCCTAGCACCCGACAGGTCATTGCTGTTACACTAAACTGTAATTTTTGTCTGCTCCTCTAATGCACATTTGTTTGTCTCTTAAACATACTACCCACAGGCAGTCCATGACTACATCTTTTATGTCTTTTCCTCAAAGGAATACATTAGAAGCCAAGAAGTTCTTCATCCTTACCAACAGTGGTAGGTCATGACTACCACCTTCCTTTTTCTCCAAAGTTCCTTCAAAGTCAGAGAAACACTTCTTTAGTTAAAAGCATTGTGTTTTTAAATCTCTCTCGGGAGATGTGTTATATAGTAGGAATTTTGAAATTAGAATAAAATGCTATACTGTCTACTTCCCAAGATAATCATGAGATGGTGGCATTCATCTTAATGTTTGATGGACTAATTAACCTTCAGAAATATTAATAAGTAAGCCGGGCATGGTGGTGCACGCTTGTAATCCCAGTACTTTGGGAGGCAGAGACCGGAGGATCTGGGTTCGCGGCCAGCCTCAGCTCTCTCTCTCTCTATCTCTCTCTCTCTCTCCTTAGTGAGGCCCTCCGCAACTTCGTGAGACCCGGTTTCAAAATAAAGTATAAAAAATAGGTCCGGGGGTGTAGTGCGGAGGTAGAACACCCCTGGGTTCAATCCCCGGTACCACCAAAAAAAAAAGAAATATTAATAAGTATAAAACAATAACCACCTCTAGAAAATTGAGATACTATGGTATCTCAAAGTGCACTGGTCTTTGATAATCCATTAGAAATAAAATGGGTATAGAGCAGCCTATATAACAAACTGAATATGAATTATAGTTTTGAAGATCTTTTAAAAGTATACATCTTAATATTTTAGTTAAATGTCTTAGACTCTCTTGTTGATTTACCTTATATTTTACAGAAATTTTAAACATTTACTAATACATGAAGAGTAAGTATAATGGACAATGTATATCTATCACTGAACTTCAAGAATTATCAATGTGACTCAAATCTAGTTTTATCAATTCTAATTCCCACCACTTTTGGGGTGTGAGGCATGGGTTATTACAAATTCAAGATATCATTTTATCTATAAGTAATTCTAACAGACATTTTCATTTAACATAACAATAAAGCCATTGTCCTAACTAATAAAATTAATTGTTGAATATTTTCTAACAGCCAACTTATGTTCACAGATTTTCCTAACCATCTCTAAAATGTCTTTTTCTCATTAATTTATTTAGATCAGCATCCAAACAGAGTCCACCTTGCATTTTATAATGGTTTTAAATTTTCTAATCAATACTAGTTCCCGCTTCTTGCTGCTCCTTAGAAAAACGAGATCATTTGTACAGAATTCCTAGTATTATGGATCCTGTTTCTTCCCAGTGGCCTCACTTGTTTTCTCTACTCTCCATATCTTCTGTAACGTGCAGACAGTGAAAGACTGGCTTGGATCTGTCTTCTTTCAGAGGCACTTCTGCGTGTTCCACTGCAGCACATCAGAAGGTGCGTCAGTTCCGACTACTCCACTACTCTTCAGACTGAACAGCGAGTTCAGGTATTAAAAATCATTATAAATGTTTTTATTATATTCCCACCCAATAGTTCCATCATTTGCAGATGACTGATGTCTAGATCCATTATTTCACCATGAGTTATAAAATGGGTATTTTATAATTCTATTATTCATGTATTTTTCTCTGCTCTAGAGTACTTTACTTCTTGATCTATTTTGAAAACTCAAATATGAAAGGCAAGATAAATGTTTTTTTTCTAGAATGAGTAGGTGTTCTAACCTTCAGAAGCTATCCATTCCAGTGAGTGTTCTTTCCGATACCCAAACCGCCCCATCTTTCGCCACTGAGTCTAAGGGTGCTCCTGTATGCTTTTGTGATAACCCTCACAGTCCGGGAGAACTTCTTTGTTTTGGGTCACAAGACCTCCTGGGTTCATCTTAAATATATTTTCTGCCCCAAACCTGAAAGTGGCCACTTCTCTAGGAATCCTCATCCCTTCTGGTAGAAAATTATATTTATAGAGCACATCTGGTGGGTGAGTATGGCTCACTCCCCTGTCATAGACAAGCTAGGTCTTTTTTTGGTAGAAAAGGCTTAAGAAATAAGTTTCTTTTTACAGAAGAGTATAAAATTGTTATTTTCAATTTGAATCTATCATTACTGATTTCTGTTAACTTTCTTATAGATATCTCTTCTTTGCTTCAAATATTAGTTACTAATGAAATTAAATTACTATATATTTATTTTATCCTACAATGTCCCTATAACAGTAATACCAATATAGCAACAGCAACAAAAAACACTCAATTCTGTTAAGGTATATCCCACTAGGGATGGCCATTCAGAATACTCTGTTTCAAAGTCACTTGTAATTTTCATTGGTTATGTCATCAGCTTAATATATACATTTGCTCATTTATTTTTATTTGCTTCAAAAATTTTTGGGGGGCTGCCTTGCTTTCATTCTAAATTAAATTTTATAATTATACAAAATTTTATATAATTATAAAAAAAAACACTTAATGGTTCCAAAATCAAATACAACACAAGCTAAACGGAGAGAACTCTAGTTTCCTTCCCTGTCCTGTTCCCTTCTCTCAAAGGAAACACTTGTGATTAACTTCTGGTCGATCCTGCTTTCTCATCTCAGCCCATCCTCACATCTGGAGGGAGGGAGTCCCCTCTCCTTTGAAATGGGAAAAGGTAATAGATGGTTGATTTGCTTCTAATACTCACCCTGATATCAGCTTCCCCTGCACTGGTGAGATTTTGACATTGTAGATTGTAGCCTCCTTCCCAACTGGAGAGAATGAGCTGCCAAAAAATCCAGGAAGTGGGGAAAATCAACACAAGAATTTGGACACAAACCAAATTTCCCACTCATGTCTCTGGCGACTATTCAAGGTTTGAGAAGAAACATTGCAGAACTTGAGTTTGACCCAATCCTCTCCTCAGACATGTATTATCAAGGGATTTGATTCTTGCTGCTGAACTGATAGTTACATTCCTTAATATATTTTACTTCTACCCATTTACATCAGCCAAAAGTAATAGAAACAAGCTACCACTTAAGTCACAAAATTTTATGTAAGGAATTATCTAGTCACGTCTGTTTCTACAAGTGAAATATAGAACTAATTGAACATAAAGGTGAGGAAACTATACTAGAATTTAATATTTGATAAAATATATGAAAACCAGCGCTTAGAAAGTTTCTTACACCATTTTTATTGCTACTTGATAACCAATTTGTGTGACTAGTTAGCGTGTTGCAATGCAGGAAGCTGGAGCTAAGAGGAATGTCAGCTCAGAAATCAGTCCTGAGGAAGCGCTACACTGCTGCTAGGGTGTCCCAAAGATGTGGGTGCATTCTTTAATGGAATATATATTTGCATTTCAGTTAAACTGATTTTGACGTTTGTTAATTTTTAAAATACTTGTCAATCACTGTAAATGCTCAGGTAAATTATATAACTTTACTATGCCTCACTATCATAATCTGTAAAGGGAAAAATTGTAACACATGATCTATAAAGCCTGTTCAATCTAAACTTTGATTCTAAATTTCAGTTAGACTAAGGACTAAGGAAATAGGCCTAAATCAGGATAAGAAAATTTCAAATTAGAAACAAGACTGCCAGGCCTGGAAAGGAATAATATCCAATGCTGGAACAAGCTGAGGTCTTAAAGAATAGTACTGGATAGTTCTGGTAGGCCGATCTGATTGCTTCTAAAGCTCATTCAATTATTAACTCCAGTTTTGGCCGCACTTACCTCTATCAGCATATATGCAGAGAGAAGTGTGATTCCGAGATTATACAAGGTGAGGACTCCCCTGAGAGAAAAAGCAGGTCTGTTCTTCATATATTTGTTACCCAGCCATATTGAAAGCAGATATATGATGGTAAGAAAAATGGTAGGAAGGCAAGAGTCCAACATGAACCACCCTCTGACTCGAGAATCTGAAAAGAAACACATTCACAGGGAGAATCCTGAAGCGTGACACTCCAGTTAGCAACACACACATTTTTCTGTACAGAATACTCTCCTTATCTTCAGGGTCTATTCCAAGATCCCTACTGAATGACATATGGTGTTATGCTGTTTTTTCTATCCCTACATATACAAATTTAATGCCTTTTTCATTTTAACTAAGCACTTACCATATACTGTGACTATAACTTTTGCAGTCTATAAAATGCAACCACAAAAACTAGCACAGATTTTTTTTCTTCACAATTTCATGGACAGATTTCTTCCTATAGATCTTAGCAACCTCGGCATTGGATTTTTTTTCTTATTGTCAAAAACTATTACCTTTCAACTTGAAGCACTTTATAGCTTCTCTTTGGCATATCCAAATTGCCAGCATCACTGCTCTTGCATGCCTGGGCCATGCAATTATTAAGTGAAATAAGAGCTGACTGAACACATGCACTGAGATACTGCGCAGTTCATCAAAAACCAATAAGGTTAGTTAGTGACTAATGGGTGGGTAGTGTATACAGCATGGATTATTAGGTCATTTTATAGATGAACAAACAGTTCAGAAAGATTTGGTAACTCACTAAAGAACATATATTGATATATATATTGGCCGCAGAGTCGGGGTTTGAATTCACATCTGCCTCCTCACCGATTATTCATTGCAAGCATCCTCCCCTAGGGAAGATCTGAGAATGAGAGAGAATGGATATTGATATTGCATCCTAATTCCTAAAACCAACATTTCCCAGAATCTGCCTAGGATCACTGCATAGAAGTGAGCTTACTGATCTAAACAGAGCAATGGGATTACAGAACAGAGAGCATGGCAAGCTGAAGACAAAGGCTGGGAGCTACTGATTTAGAAGTGAGAGTAGAAAACAAAGCCAAGGATCAGACCTGGCCATAGGACTGGAAGTAGAAACAGCAGGGAGGCAAGACCCTGAGTACATCAAGTGCCCCTTACTCTACAGGGTAAAAATGTAAAAGCCTAAATAAATCCCACATGATAGATATGCCATTGGTAACACCTGAAAATAAATTTAGGTACAACATGACTTTTTATTCTCATTTTGTTTCAATATGGCCTAGACTTGCAAAAGTTGATGCTGTTTTTTTTTTTTTGAGGTACCGGGGATTGAACCCAGGGGTGTTCTACCTCCGCGCTAAACCCCCGACCCTATTTTTTTATACTTCATTTTGAAACCGGGTCTCACGAAGTTGCAGAGGGCCTCACTAGGTAGAGAGAGAGAGAGAGAGAGAGAGAGGGAGAGAGAAAGAGAGAGCTGAGGCTGGCCGCGAACCCGGATCTTCCGGTCTCCGCCTCCCAAAGTACTGGGATTACAAGCGTGCACCACCACACTCGGCCCATGCTGTTTTTATTCTCCATAAAGAGTTAAAAGGGAATTCATTTGGAACAATGAAAAGCCCAGAATAGCCAAAGTAGTTCTCAGCAACAAGAACCATGCAGGAGGCATCATAATACCTGACTTCAAACTATACGACAGAGCCATAGTAATAAAAACATCATGGTATTGGCACAAAAGCAGAAATACAGACCACTGGAGCAGAATGGAAAGCTCCGAAACAAATCCACACACCTATAGCCAACTGATTTTTTGACAAAGGGGCTAAAAACATCTACTGGAAAAAAGATAGCCTCTTCAACAAATGGTGCTGGCAAAACTGGCTAACCATATGCAGAAAAATAGAAATAAACCCCACTTTCTCACCTTGTACAAGAGTCAATTCAAGATGGATCAAAGACCTAGAAATCAGACCAGAGACCTTGCAGCTACTCGAAGAGGGCATAGGTCCAACACTTCAACACATAGGCACAGGTAAAGACTTCCTCAACAAGACCCCAAAGGCACAGGAAATTAAAAAGAGGATCAATATGTGGGATTGCATTAAACTAAAGAGCTTTTGTGCAGCAAAGGAAACAATCAAGAACCTCAACAGAGAGCCAACAGAATGGGAGAAGATTTTTGCCAGCTACTCCTCTGATAGAGGACTAATATCTAGAATATAAAGAGAACGTAAAAAAATCACCACTAAAAAACAAATAATCCAATCAAAAATGGGCAAGTGAACTAAATAAGACACTTCACAGAAGAAATACAAATGGCCAATAAATGTATGAAAAAATGTTCAACATCATTAGTGATCAGAGAGATGCAAATCAAAACTACCCTGAGATTTCACCTAACCCCAATTAGAATGGCAATCATTAAAAACACAACAACAAATGCTGGTGAGAATGTGGAGAAGTAGGAACCCTAATACACTGTTGGTGGGATTGCAAATTAGTGCAACCACTGTGGAAAACTGTGGAGAATCCTCAGAAGACTGAGAATGAACCTACCATATGACCCAGAAATACCACTTCTAGGCATCTACCCAAAAGAACTGAAACCAAACTACCAGACTAATGCATGTGTATCTATGTTTATAGCTGCACAATTCACAATTGCCAAACTTTGGAACCAGCCAAGGTGTCCATCAACAGATGAATGGATTACAAGACTATGGGATATGTACACAATGGAATTTTACGCAGCCATAAAGAAGAACAAA
>PVJS01064205.1:0-10284 GCA_004027185.1 Glis glis | reverse complement strand
GAACCCAGATCCTCCGGTCTCCACCTCCCAAAGTACTGGGATTACAAGCGTGTGCCACCATGCCCAGCTTATTATTATTTTATTTTATTTTGCAGTACTGGGGATTGAACCCAGGGGCCTTCTACCTCAGAGCTACACACCCAGCCCTATTTTTTATTCTATACTTTGCTTATTTTTTTTTTTTTTTGCGGTGCTGGGGATTGAACGAAGGGGCATTCTACCTCCGAGCTACACCCCCAGCCCTATTTTTTATTCTTTATTTTGAAATAGAGTCTCACTAAGTTGCGGAGGGCCTCACTAAGTAGCTGAGGCTGGCCACAAACCTTGATCCTCCTGTCTCAGCCTCCCAAGTACTGGGATTACAAGCATGTGCCACCACGCCCAGCTATTCTTTATTTTGAAACAGGGTCTCACTAAGTTGCAGAGGGCCTCACTAAGTAGCTGAGGCTGGCCGCGAACCTGTGGTTCTCCTGTCTCAGCCTCCAAAGTACTGGGATTACAAGCATGCGCCACCACACCTGGCTTTATTATTTATTTATTTATTTATTTATTATTTATTTATTTTTTGTGTGTGTGGCACTGGAGATTGAATCCAGGAGCATTCTACCTCCGAGCTACACCCCCAGTTCTATATTATTTTTATTTTGAAACAGGGTCTTGCTAGGTTAATGAGAGTCTCACTACTTGCTGAAGCTGCAATCCTCCTGTCTCAGCCTCCCAAGTACTGGGATTACAAGCATGCACCACCATGCCCAGCTCTTATTTTTTAATTTGAAACAGGATCTTACTAAGTTGCAGAGGACCTCACTAAGTTGTATTGGGATTACAAGTATGTGCCACTACACCCAGTAGGTACCTAAAGACATCATTAACTTTTTTGTGTGTGTGTGGTACTGAGGATTGAATGCAGGGGCGTTCTACCTCCACGCTACACCCCCGGCCCTATTTTTTTATGCTTTATTTTTGAAACCGAGTCTCACGAAGTTGCGGAGGGCCTCACTAGGTAGAGAGAGAGAAAGAGAGAGAGAGAGAGAGAGAGAGAGAGAGAGAGAGGAGAGAGAAAGAGAGGAGAGAGAGAGATCACGCGCGCATGCGCGCTGAGGTTGGCCACGAACCCGGATCCTCCGGTCTCCGCCTCCCAAAGTACTGGGATTACAAGCATGCGCCACCACGCCCAGCATCATTAACTTTATATAATATACTTAAATATGTTTACTGGTTCATCCAGTGGAGTCAGTTTTTGTGTGTGTGTGTATGTGTGGTACAGTGAATTGAATCCAGGGGCGTTCTACCCCCAGCCCTTTCTATTTTTTAGTACAGGGTATTGCTAAATTGCTGAGGCTGACCTAGAACCTGCAATCTTCCTGTCTCAGCCTCCCAAGTATTGGGATTACAGGTGTGTGTCACCACAACCGGCTGGAGACAGTATTTTAACTCCCTGTTATATAGATAAGAAATTTATACCTCTTCCCATCTCATTAATTACAAATATGTAGAGTTATATCATTAAGTTTATACTATTAAAGTGTATAGTACTCATCTTCTATTGGTTAACCATAATTAATTATTCATGGAATCATTATGATTAATAAAGATAGCTAATAGCCAGATGTGGTGGCACAAGCTTGTAATCCCAGTACTTGAGAGTCTGAGACAGGAGGATCACAGGTTCAAGGCCAGCCTCAGCAATTTAGGGAGACCCTGTTCAAAAATAAATAAATGAAAAGGGCTGGGGTGTAGCTTGGGGGTAGAATGCCTCTGGGTTCAATCCCTAGTACAAAAAAAAAAAGTAGCTAGTAGGGATTTCATTTGATGACCTCTTCCATAAATTAAGAAAGCTGACCTTGCAGGGTGTGGTGACGCATCCTGGTAATACCACTACTTGGGAGGCTGAGACAGGAGGATCACAGGTTCACAGCCATCCTCAGCAGTTTTGTGAGGCTCTCAGCAACTTAGTGAGACCCTGTTTCAAAACAAAAAATAAAATGGGCTGGAGGTGTAGCTCAGAGGTAGAATGTCCCTGAGTTCAATCTTCAGTAACACACACACACACACACACACACACACACACACACACACACACTAAAAAAAAGAGAGAACTGACCTTGAAGTCCATATGGATGGTGAGGGGAAGGCCTCACATTAGGGGGCTTGGTGATAGGGGAGAAAGTGGGTAGACAATTTGTACATGCACACACACACACACACACACACACACACAAATACACATAGACTCACACACAAAGACCTATACAAGAAACATGCCTACATTGCTTTAAGAGAGAGTTTGTCAGGCTGGGCGTGGTGGCGCACGCTTGTAATCCCAGTACTTGGGAGGTGGAGACCAGAGGATCTGGGTTCGCGGCCAGCCTCAGCTACTTACTTACTTTCCGGAGGATCCAGGTTCGCGGCCAGCCTCAGCTACTTAGTGAGGCTCTCCACAACTACATGAGACCCGGTTTCAAAATAAAGGATAAAAAATAGGGCCGGGGGTGGAGCTCAGAGGTAGAATGCCCCTGGGTTCAATCCCCGATACAGAAAAAAAAAAAAAAAAAGTTTGTCTTTATTTCACCATGAAGGAAAAACTATACATATATGATATAGGTGGAGAAGGTGGGTGAGGGCCATCTATGCTGCCAATGGCCAACAATTATTCATTTAGTCACCTGGATTTCTGCCCTACTTCTGGGTGACTCTCTGTCCCTGCTCCAGAGGCTGCAACCTCAAGAACAACTCCCACATCTGCTTCGTCCCTCTCTCATGCACATTTAAACATGAGTCTTACTTTTCTGTTCATCAGTATGATGCCATAGATCATTGTAAGTGTAGCAGAGACTGGCAAGGCAGGCAGGGGCAGCTCTTGAAAGGCCCTATGGGCCATGGGGATGGAGTCTGCATTTTGTTGTAAGTACAATGGGAAGGCTGACCTGCAGCAAGGTCTATCTAACTGGTCTTCCTGCTTTCACACCTGCTTTCTTTCTTCTCTCCTTTTTATTATGTATTTATTTATTTATTTATTTATTTATTTATTTAGTGTGTGTGTGTGTGTGTGTGTGTGTGTGTGTGTGTGTGTGTTACTAGGGATGGAACCCAGGGGCATTCTACCCTGGGAGTATTCTCTGAGCCATACCCCCAGCCCTATTTTATTCTTTAATTTTGAAATGGGGTCTCACTAAGTTGTGGGGGGCCTCACTAAGTTGCTGAGGCTGGCCTCGAACCTGTGATCCTCTTGTCTCAGCCTCCCAAGTACTGGGATTATAAGCATGCACCACCATGCCTGGTTTTCTTCTCTCCTGATCTCTTTCTTTACACTTTTTTTGTGCTGAACACCTTCCCCAGGTCTTAGCATGGATGATGCCTTCTCAGAATTCTTTTTTTTTCCCCTTTCTTCAAATATCCTTAGCTAGAATTCTTTTTTGTTTCCCCTAAAGAGAAGGATTCTCCCTGTTTCCCAGGCTGGCCTAGAACTCCTGGGCTCAAGTGATCTCCTGTGTCGGCCTCCCAAGTAGCTGGGGCTATAGGCATGCATCACCTCATCTCACCTTCTCATGATTCAAGTGACAGCTCAAAAGAAGTCTCCTTAGAGTCAGGCATGGTGGTGCATGCCTGTAATCCCAATACTTGGGAGGCTGACAGGAGGATCACAGGTTTGAGGGCAGCACGGAGCAATTTAGTGAAACCCTGTTTTGAAACAAAAAAATAAAAAGGGCTGGGGTGTAGCTCAGAGGTAGAATGCCCCTGGGTTCAATCCCTAGTACCAAGAAGAAGGAAGAGGAGGAGGAGGAAGAAAAGCCACCTCCTCAGTCAGATTTACTTTGATCATACAATCTGATATGCTTCTTCATCTCCTCCCCTACTCCCTTTTTTATTTCAGCATTTCCCTGTGATAATTAAAATTTTTTGATTTGGTGCTGGGAATTGAACCCAGGGGCATTTTACCTCCAAGATACACCCCCAGCCCTATTCTATTTTTTATTTGGAAACAGGGTCTCACTAAGTTTCTGAGGCTGGCTTTGAACCTGTGATCCTCTTCTCTCGGCCTCCCAAGTAGTGAGATTACAGGTGTGCACCACCATGCCTGGCTTTTTTTTTTTTTTTGGTGGCACTGGGGATTGAACCCAGGGTATTCTACCTCCAAGCTATACCCCCCAGCCCTTTTTTATTTTTTGTTTTGAAACAAACATTTGCTACATTGCTGAGAGTTTCTCTATGTTGCTGAGGCTATCCTTGAACCTGAGATTCTCCTGTCTCAGCCTCCTAAGTACTGGGATTACAGGTGTGTGCCACCACATCCAGCTTTAATAATTAATTTTAGCCAGGCGTGGTGATGCATGCTTGTGATCCCAGTACTTGGAAGACTGAGACAGGAGGATCGCAGGTTCATGGCCAGCCTCAGCAACTTGTGAGGCCCTCCGCAACTTAGTGAAACCCTGTTTCAAAATAAGGAATAAAAATAGGGCTGGGGGTGTAGCTCAGAGGTAGAATGCCCTAGGTTCAATCCCCAGTAGCACTAAATAAATAAATAAATAGATAAATATTAATTTTAAGCCGGCGTGGTAACGCACACCTGTAATCCCTGTACTTGGGAGGCTGAGACAGGAGGATCGCAGGTTTGAGGACAGCCTCAGCAAGTAGTGAGACTCTCATCAACCTAGCGAGACCCTGTTTCCAAATAAGAAATAAAATCGGACTGGGGGTGTAGTTCGAAGGTAGAATGCCTCTGAGTTCAATCCCAGCACCACAAAAAAATATTAATTTTATGTGTCAAATTGCTGGGCCATAGTACTCATATATTTGGTCACATAATATTATTATAACTTTTTTTTTGCAGTACTAGGGATTGAACCCAGGGGCATTCTACCTCCAAGCTCCATCCCCAGCCCTATTTTTTATCCTTTATTTTGAACAGGGTCTCACTAAGTTGCAGAGGGCCTCACTAAGTAGCTGAGGTTGGCGCCAAACCTGCGATCCTCCTGTCTCAGCCTCCCAAGTACTGGGATTACAAGCGTGCGCCACCATGCCCGGCTGGTCAAACATTATTAGAGCTATTTCTGTGAAGGTTGTTTTGGAAGAGATTAACATAAAAATGGGTGGACTTTGAATAAAGCAGATTGCCTTCATGATGTGGTTGGGCCTCACCTTGTCAATTGAAGGCCTAAATAGCACAGAAAGACTGACTTCTCCAAAGGAAGAAAGCATTCTGCCAGCAGACAGCCTTCAGACTTGGACTGCAGCATCGGCTTGTCCCTCAGTCTCTAGCCTGCAGCAAACCCTGCAGATTTTGGACTTGCCAGCCTCCATGGTTGGTTTTGTGAGCCAATTCCTTAAAATAAATTCTCTATATATACGTGTCCTATGGGTTTCTGTCTTTCTCTTTTTTGGGGTGGGGGAGGGCTCTTTTTCTCTGGAGAATTCTGACTAATGTATTCACTTTCTTGCAAAAGAAAAAAAGAATGGAATACTTGAAACATATAAAAAAGCCGGGTGTGGTGACACAAGCTTGTAATCCCAGTACTTGGGAGACTGAGAGAGGAGGATCACAGGTTCGTGGCCAGCCTCAGCTACTTAGTGAGGTCCTCTGTAACTTAGTGAGACCCTGTTTCAAAATTAGTGCTGGGGATGTAGCTCGGAGGTAGAATGCCCCTGGGTTCAATCTCCTGTACCACCAAATAAATAAATAAATACATAAATAAAATAAAGAATAAATATGGGCTGGGGATGTAGCTCGGAGGTAGAATGTCCCTGGGATCAATCCCCAGTACTGAAAAAAAAATATATATATATAAAACAAAGAATAAAGAAACACTAAGGTTTCCTATCAAAGCTTTGTGTGTGTGTGTGTGTGTGTGTGTGTGTGTGTGTTACTGAGGATTGAACCCAGGAGCGTTCTACCTCTGAACTACACCCCCAGCCCTATTTTATTTTTTTATTTTAAAACAGGGTCTCACTAGGTTGCAGATGGCCTAAGTTGCTAAGGTTGGCCTCGAACCAGCGAACCTCCTGTCTCAGTCTCCCAAGTAATGGGACAGGTGTGTGTCAAAGTACCCAGGTTCTGTATCTAAATTTAACAACCATAACCAACAATGTTGAGCTATATTTGCCTGAGAATTGTTGTCCTAGTCCAGTTTTTTATGCTAATAACACAATATCACAGACTGGTAAACTATAAAAGAATGAAACTTATTTTCGTTCACAGTTCTGGTTCAAGGTTGATAGGCGCTGTCTGGTGATGACCTTCTTGCTGGCAGAGTCCCAGAGCCACACAGGACATCCAGTAGCATGAGACAGGGAGCATGTGAGAGAACTAGCTAAACTGGGTTTTATAGCAGGCTCACTCTAAAGATAACCGATTAACCAGATAATCCTCTAATCCATTAATTGAATGAGTGGCTTAATCCATTCCAGAGGGCAGAAACCTAATCAGCTCTTAAAGGACCCAAGTGGCCCCACCTCTTTTGTGTGTGTGTGTAGGGGGGAGGTACTGGAGATTAAACCCAGGGGTAATCAACATCCAAACTACACCTCCAGACTTTTTTTATTATTTTTTATTTTTTTAATTGTGGTACTGGGGATTGCACCCAAGGGCATTCTACCTCTGAGCTACACCCCCAGCCCTTTTTAAAATTTTTTGTTTTGAAACAGGGTCTTCCTAGATTGCTGAGAGTCTCTTTACATTTGCTGAGGCTGGTCTCGAACCTGTGATCCTCCTGTCTCAGCCTCCCAACTATTGGAATTACAGGCTTGCACCACCAAACCCAGTTTGGCCCCATCTCTTAATATCTCATAATGGGGATTACATTTCAACATGAGTCTCACAGGGAACCAGCAATTGCTTGTCTTAAAAGCAGATAGAGCTGGATTCCAGGTATAAGCCTTTTTTTTTTTTTTTGCTGTACTGGGGGTTAAACTCAGAGGCATTCTACCTCTGAGCTCCACCCCCAGCCCTATTTTTTATTCTTTATTTTGAAACAGGGTCTCACTAAGTTGTGGAGGGCCTCACTAAGTAGCTAAGGCTGGATCCACCTGCCTCAGCCTCCCAAGTACTGGGATTACAAGCGTGCGCCACCACGCCCAGCAGGTATAAGCCTTTTTGATCCCATTCTCCTCTCTCCTTCTTAATAAGTAATCACTCTTTTTTTTGGGGGGGGGGGACTGGGGATTGAATCCAGGGGCATTCTACCTCTGAGCTAAACCCTCAGCCCCTATTTTATTTTGAAAGAGGGTCTTACTAGGTTGATGAGAATCTCACTACTTGTCCTTGAATCTGCAATCCTCCTGTCTCAGCCTCCCAAGTACTGAGATTACAAGCATGTGCACACCAGGCTGGTAATCACTCTTTTTTTCTTTTTTTTTCTTCCGGTACTGGGGATTGAACCCAGGGGCATTCTACCTCTGAGCTACACCCGCAGCCCTATTTTTTATTCTTTATTTTGAAACAGGGTCTCACTAAGTTGCGGAGGGCCTCACTAAGTAGCTGAGGCTGGCTGAGAACCCGGATCCTTCGGTCTCCGCCTCCCAAGTACTGGGATTACAAGCGTGCACCACCAGGCCCAGCTGTTTTTTCTTTTTTAAAGTGAAGTATCATCCAGATGCCTATAGTCCCAATACTTGGGAGGCTGAGACAGGAGGATTTCAAGTTTGGGTCAGCCTCAGTAACTTAGCAAGACTCTCAGCAATTTAGTGAGACCTTGTTTCAAAATTAAAAAAAAAAAGCTGAGGGTGTGACTCAGAGGTAGAATGCCCCTGGGTTCAATCCATAAATAAGTAAATAAAAGTAAAGTCAAGTATCAGATGGGGGCATAGCTTGGTAGTGCAGCATTTTCCTAGTATTTGCAAGGTCCTAAATTGAATCCTCAGCATCACACATGCACGTACACACACACAAATACAAAGAAAAATAAAGTCAAGTGTCATTCCCATCTTCATTTTAACATTTTTACTACAAATGTGTGTCCATAAGTAATGCTTATTTTGGCATATACAAAAATTTTTATGTATATGGCATTATATTGTACATTCAGTGGCTGAATTTGGAGCCAAACTGCCTGGATTTCAATTCTGCCTGCCAGGGATCTTTTTTAAGACAATGAAAGTGTCTAAAATTAGATAGTAGTGACAGTTTCACAATTCTCTGAATATACTAAAATCCACTGAGTTCTACACTTTATTATCATTTTATTTATTTATTTTGTGGTACTGGGGATTGAACCCTGGGGCGTTCTACCTCTGAGCTACACTCTCAGCCCTTTTTATTTTTTGTTTTGAAACAGGGTCTCACTAGGTTATTGAGAGCCTCACCAAGTTACTGAGGCTGGCCATGAACCTGCGATTCTCCTGTCTCAGCCTCACAAGTACTGGGATTACAAGGTGTGCTACCACACCTGGCTGAATTCTACACTTTAAAAGAGTGAATTTTAGCTGGGTGTGGTGGTGATATAGGATAAAAGAAATAAATAGGTAAAAAAAGGAGAAGACAGGAACGAAAAGAAAAAGCAAATTATAACTTTAATATAAGAAGCCGGTGCCTCAATCTAACTCCCCAAACCAGTGCTCTTTCCCAGGTTTGTCTCTCCCAAATTTCTGGGAAATCTGTAGATCCTAGAGTTAACTGAAAGAAACAATAACTGTCCTGTGCATTGTTAACAAGACAGATATGCTACCTTGAGAAACATAAACATGAAAACATATAACATCCAGCTTATCTGTTAATCAGATAATGAAGACCTCAATCAGCCTGAGGACTCTAAGGATGACCAGACCACCAGAAACTGCCTCAGGACTACCGGACTGAGATCAGCCTCACCTACCTCCTCTAGCCCACCCCTCACGAAAGTCCCCTATAAGAAAAGAGCCTGGCACTCCCCAAGAGGTCTCTCTCCCTCTTAAGATGGTCCGCATTCTCCTTTGAATGTGTATTTCCTACTTTCTTAAATAAACCTCTATGTCTGGCTGGGTGTGGTGGCACACCTTGTAATCCCAGTACTTGGGAGGCTGAGACCAGAGGATCACAGGTTGCCAGCTAGCCTCAGCTACTTGTGAGGCCCTCCGCAACTTAGTGAGACTGTTTCAAAATAAAGAATTAAAAAATAGGGCTGGGGGTGGAGCTGAGAGGTAGACTGTCCTTGGGTTCAATCCCCAGTAAAACACACACACACACACACACACACACACACATACACACACACGTAATAAACCTCTATGTCTCTGACTGGCACATGCTGAATTTCTTTTCCATCACATTAGCCAAGGACCCTGCCGATCCTGAGTTCCTGAGTTGAGGAATGGACCTATTACTTCCCAACAGGTGCACATGCTTGTCATCCCAGTACTTGGGAGTCTGAGACAGTAGGACTGCAGGTTCAAGGACAGCCTCAGCATAGTGAGACTCTCATCAACCTAGTGACACCCTGTTTCAAAATAAATATAAAATAGGGCTGGGGGTGTAACTTGGAGGTAGAATGCCCCTGGGTTCAATCTCCTGTGCTACATACACACACACACACACACACACACACACACACAAAAGTGAATTTTGTTGGACGTGGTGGTGCATGCCTGTCATCCCAATACTTGGAAGCTTGAGACAAGAGGATCACAGGTTCGAGGACAGCCTCAGCAAGTAGTGAGACTCTCATCAACCTAATAAGACCCTGTTTCAAAATAAAAATAAAATAGGGCTGGGGTTTAGCTTGGAGCAACCTAGCAAGACCCTGGGTTCATGCCCCTGAGTTCAATCCCTAGTAACTAACACACACACACACACACACACACACACACACACGCGTGAATTTTACGGAGTATGAGCTATAACTCAATAAAGCCGGGCGTGGTGGTGCATGCTTATGATCCCAGTACTTGGGAGGCTGAGACAGGAGGATCTGGCTGGGTTTGCGACCAGCCTCAGCTACTTAATGAGGCAATCCGCAACTTAGTGAGACCCTGTTTCCAAATAAAGAATAAAAAAATAGGGCTGGGGGTATAGCCTGGAGGTAGAATGCCCCTAGGTTCAATCCCCGGTACCGCCAAAAACAAACAAAACAAAAATAACTCAATAAAGCTGTTATAAAAAATATAAATAGCCAGGCATGGTGGCACATGCCTGTCATCCCAGTACTTGGGAGGCTGAGACAGTAGGTTTGCAGGTTCATGGCCAGTCTCAGCAACTTAGTAAGGCCCTGTTTCAAAATAAAAAATAAAATAGGACTGGGGTTGTAGCTCAGAAGTAGATGCCCCTGGGTTCAATCCCCAGTAACACACACACACACACACACACACACACACACA
>PVJS01064204.1:0-10289 GCA_004027185.1 Glis glis | reverse complement strand
CCTCCCTCTTTCTTTCTTTCTTTCTTTCTTTCTTTCTTTCTTTCTTTCTTCTCTCTCTCTCTCTCTCTCTCTCTCTCTTTCTTTCTTTTTGTAGTACTGGGGATTGAACCCAGAGGCGTTTTACCTCTGAGCTACACCCCCAGCCCTATTTTTTATACTTTAAATAAAACCAGGTCTCACGAAGTTGCGGAGGGCCTCACTAAGTAGCTGAGGCCGGCCGCGAACCTGGATCCTCCGGTCTCTGCCTCCCAAGTACTGGGATTACAAATGTGCGCGACCACACCCGGCTATTCTTTATTTTGAAACAGGGTCTCACTAAGTTACAGAGGACCTCACTAAGTAGCTGAGGCTGGCCGTGAACCCGGATCCTCTGGTCTCAGCCTCCCAAGTACTGGGATCACAAGTGTGCGCCACCACGCCCGGCTCAGGCTCAACTTTAACAAGTCCACATAAATGTGTGCATTTATAAGTATATAAGATGCATGGTTATACATGAAGCTTCCTGTTTGTACTGAATGTACAGATAAGTATGCAGCCTCAGTTTTTATTACTATCAATCTACTCAAGTGCTCTGCTTCTACTATAACGAAGCTTTTTTGGGGAAAGGTTTTTTCTTAGGAAAAACTCATGGTTTTGAAAGACTTCTCTCCCAGGGCTCTTCTCCATAGGAGAAGAGAATCCCTTGGAAAGATGCTGTTCTCCGGGTGTCCCTGCGTTCCAAACTGTAACACTGCTCTCGCGATGAGGAAAGGGGAGGCCGGTCAAACTGCAATTCCTTGACTCCTGTCTGTGGCAACCACCCCCAGCCGCCCCCGGCCTTTTACCTTTAGTGATGCTTAGAGTGTTGTCTCCACTGGCCACAAAGTCATACAGTGCAACAAAAAGGTTGGGGTCATTTTCACTAGGCCCGGCGAGAAGGTTTTCCTTGGAGTTCCAACGAGCAGCTTCGCTTAGACCTTGGGGCTCGAAGTCAGATGCTACTGGCCTTTGCAGGGCTTCTGGAAGACAAGGAAGGGAACAGAAAAATCAAACGGGAAGAGGAAGAACTGGGGAAGCATGAGCTTTATTTGCAGGAGCAAAAACAGTCTGTTTCCAACTTACAAATTCCTAATTTATTTCATTTCTTATTAATCTGTACATACTACATCTTAAGAAAGAAGTTTTTAAAAATAAAAGGGCTTTTTACCAAATGTTATGGAAAACACGTAGTTTCATTCCAAGGTGGTAATCACTGTTCCCAAATAGTTTTAAGCGCGCATGTGTGTGTGTGTGTGTGTGTGTGTGTGTTAGTGGGGATTGAACCCTAGGGCATTCTACCTCTGAGTTACACCCCCCAGCCTAATTTTATTTTTTGTTTTGAAATAGGGTCTAAGTTGTTGGGGGGGTCTCATTAAGTTTCTGAGGCTGGCCATGAACCTGCGATCCTCCTGTCTCCTGTCTTCTGGGCTATACCCGTAGCCCTATTTTATTTTTTATACGGGGTCTTACTAAGTTGCTGAGAGCCTAAGTTGCCAAGGCTGGCCTTGAACCTGAGATCCTCCTGTCTCAGCTGTCCAAGTACTGGAATTACAGGTGTATACAACCATGCCTGGCTCATATGTCTTTAATACTGTTTAAAATATAAGACACAGTTCCTTGCATCAAAACATTTTAAAGCATATCAACATTAGCCAGGTGTGGTGGTGCACACTTGTAATCCCAGTACTTGGGAGGCTGAGACAGGAGGATTGTGGGTTTGAGGACAGCTTCAACAATGTAGTGAGACTCTCAGCAACCTAGTGAGACCCTGTTTCAAAACAAAAAATAAAAAGGACTGGGGTTGTAACTTGGAGGTAGAATGCCCCTGGGTTCAATCCCCAATACAAAAAAAAAGTCAACATTAATATACCCACATGGTTTAAAAATCAAGTAGTAGAGAAGGGCTTAAAATGGAAGAGCAGCATTTGCTACCCCAGTCTTCTCCACCCCAGAGGTGAGTCACCACTATGTTTTTGCTGATCGCTTCCCTCTCTTGATCCCTGTGGGTCACAGCGGCCCCACCCTCTGCCATCCTCTACCACTAACTGCTCACCTCCGCTTTTCCAGCAGCAGACAGCAGCTCTCCCAGCCGCACCGCACCGTGCACTTACGCACCCTCAGCGGCTCTCCTTCCCCTCCACCCACACTTGGACATGGTCACCTCGACTTTGTTTTTACCTTTTGAAATTATTAACCATTTCTTCTATTCTGGACTAATAAAGTCTTCCATGTTTTGCCTATGAGCAGATTCTAAAAGCTGTAAATCTATCAACTCTTTGTGTGTGTGTGTGTGTGTGGTACTGGAGATAGAACTCAGGGGCATTCTACCTCTGAGCTAAACCCCCAGCCCAGTCCTATTTTACTTTTTATTTTGAAACAGAGTCTCACTAAGTTGCAGAGGGCCTCACTAAGTGGCTGAGGCTGGTGGTGAACCTGTGATCCTCCTGTCTCAGCCTCCCAAGTTCTGGGATTACAGGCGTGCATCACCACTCCTGCCTCAACAACTCTTCTATTAGGAATATGTGAATATTGTTCACTACAGGGTCAAAGAGCTCATTACTTTTTCCTCAAGTTCTTTCTTTATTCCCCCTTGAACTGTGCTCAAACTCTCTAGAATTTCTTTGTGATGATGACAAGATGCAGAAGGGTTCTTCCAAACCAGCAAATCTACTCCAAGTAGATCTTACAATTCAGGGACATTTTGACATGAAATTCAAATACCATTTAAGATTTAACTACAACAAGAAATCAAACAAGCTGGGCGTGGGGGCGCATGCTTGTAATCCCAGTACTTGGGAGGCTGAGACAGGAGGGTTGCAGGTCCACAGCCAGTCTCAGCAACTTAGCAAGGCCCTGTTTCAAAATCAAAGGGGCTGGGGGTGTAGCTCAGAGGCAGAACGCCCCTGAGTTCCAGTACCAAAAAAGAAAAGAAAGAAATCAAACTTAAAAAAAAGGGTGGAGGGATGCTGATTTGAAAAGAATGGAAAGATCTACAAATGCACCAAGTACAAATTAAAACAACCCTGCTTTAGTTTTCCCTCTGTATGAATTTAGAGGACCCCAACACATCTTTTCTAGGCAATAACATCCATCTTAGGGCTAGGCCTGACTCTGCATTCACTTCAGGGAAAAACAAAAACAAAAACAAGTCGGGCGTGGTGGCGCACACTTGTAATCCCAGTACTTGGGAAGCTGAGACCAGAGGATCGGGGTTCACAGCCAGCCTCAGCTACTTAGTGAGGCCCTCTACAACTTAGTCAGACCCTGTTTCAAAATAAAGAATACAAAATAGGGCTGGGGGTGTAGCTAGTAGGTAGAATGCTCCTGGGTTCAATCCCTGGTACCGAAAAACAAACAAACAAACAAAAAAACAAGCTGGGTATGGTGGTGATGCTTGTAATCCCAGTACTTGGGAGGCTGAGACAGGAGGATCACAGGTTCAAAGCCAGTCTCACAACTTAGTGAGGCTCTCAGCAATTTAGTGAGACCCTGTTTCCAAATAAGAAATAAAATCGGGCTGGGATATAGCTTGAAGGTAGAATGCCTCTGGGTTCAATCCCCAGTACCAAAAAAAACAAAAACAAGACAAAACACTGGAGACACTATGGCCACTGAGGGACCAGGCTAAATTTTCAGAAACATGACTGGAGAATTTCAGGAATGGACATTCTGTAAAAGATCTCATTCAAAGAAACTAATGGAACATAAATAATAATGGCCTTTCAATTCTAGGCTTTGTACTAGTAATGGAAGTAAATCTTCAGGAACTGCTTTTCTAAAAGAGTAAATCTTAAATTATGCTATTGCCACACTTGGTAATTTCACTTTATGAACTGCAAGGGCCGAGATGATTTTAAGGAAGAGGGTCCTAGCCCACCATCCCTAGAGCGTGGAGGCTGTCCTGAGTCACTGCGGCTCTCGAAGCACTCCCAGCACCCTCACTTAGGGACCGCCCAGTTCACCAAGAAAATCTGGTGCAAGCTGGGAAAATTGGGGGGGGGGACTTTTAAATTTATTTTTAATTGATAAGTAAAAATATACAAATTGCACATATTAGTGGAGCCCTGTCATATTTACAGCAGGGAACTATTGTTTACTAACATACTCCTGTATGCTGGTTTGCCGGCCTGGGCTGTAGAGAGGAGGGGTCCTGAGTGTGGGTGTGTGATCAGAGCCTGAAGCCGTCTTCTCTAAGTTCTGCCTAGACTGTATCAACTCACTTCCAGCTTCAAGTGCCTGCAGGTAGAGGGAGCGCTTAGGGCCATTCACTGAGTAATCTCTGTGCAGAATCTTTCTAGATCTCTACAATCCACTTTCATCCTTTATAGTTGTCTTACACCTAATCCAGTAGCAATTTTTTTTGGGGGGGAGGGACATGGAGGTTGAATTCAGGGAGGGTCTTCCTCCGAGCTATACCCCCAGCCCTTTTTTATTTTTTATTTTGAAACAGGGTCTTATTAAGTTGCTGAGGCTAGCCTCAAACCTGTGATCCTCCTGTCTCAGCCTCCCAAGTCCTGGGATTACAGGTGTGTGCCACCACACCTGGCTTCTAGGAGTAATCTTTAAAAGTTACCTGACTTTACAGGGTCCTCCTGAAGTCTTCACTTTAATTTTCCTAGAAGCAATTCTCTTTTTACACTTGTATTGCATTGGTTTCACATAACCAAGTGATTACAACAGATACTGTGTACCTGAGGCAAACAGGTTTGGAAGGGACACACACTGTGGTGGCGGAGCCGCGTGCCAGCAGGCGTAGTGCCTGTGCGCCCGAGGTCCTAGGGAGGCAGCTCAGAAGAAGGGGAGCGTGCTGGTCAACAGCAAGGCGGGAAGGAAGTGGAGGCCGGTCCAAACAGCTCCCGGTAAAATTGCTAGGCAGAGGATTCTTGACATAAAGGGACTCGTACATACCCCCAGAAAAAGATAAATCCTTCCACAATGGAAAAAATGGACATAAGTTATAAATAAGCAATTCAGAAAAAAAATTAAAATCACCACTAATGATGGGAAATGTTTGAACCATTGTTAGTGATCAAAGAAATGCAAATCATTCAAATCAGCAGATTCATTTTCTTGGCGCTGCCAGCCAGTACAGATGAGAGGCCAAGGATGGGCGCCCTCACGCAATGCTAGCAGTAGGTGTGCAAACTGCTGGGACACTCGAGGAAGGCACGCAGAATACGAACCAAAGTCTTTAAAAATTCATAATCTTTGGCTTACCTCTAAAAATTTATCCTCAGAGATCCATACAATGATTTGTAGACATTCATTTTAAATTGTAGCACAGAAAAGGGAAAGTACAGAATATCTATCAATACAGGATAAGTTAATGTTCTATCCCTAATATAGAATATATTTAAGAAGCCACTCGAATATCTGTGGATGGGGCTGGGATGTAGCTCAGTGGTAGAACACTTGCCTAACATGTAGGAGCCTCTGGCATCAATCCCCAGCACTACAAAAATAAAAAAAAAAATGTATTTTTGGAAAAATATTTAATTGCTTGGGAATATAGTCATAATAATATACTAAGTGTTTATATCACATCCTAATATCTAGAGCATGATCTCATTTTTTTTCTTTTTTGGCACTGGAGTTTGAACCCAGGGGCATTCTACCTCTGAGCTATACCCCCAGCCCTATTTTTGTGTGTGTGGTACTAGGGATTGAGCCCAGGGGCATTCTACCTCCAAGCTATACCCCCAGCCCTACTTTATATTTGTTTTTGAAACAGGGTCTCACTAGGTTGATGAATGTCTCACTACTTGCTAAGGCTGTCCTCGAACCTGCAATCCTCCTGTCTCAGCCTCCCAAGTACTGGGATTACAAGCATGCACCACCACACCAGCTTTTATTTTTATTTTGAAACAGGGTCTCACTAGGTTGATGAGAGTCTTACTACTTGCTTGATCCAAGTTCAAAGCCAGCCTCGGCAACTTAGCGAGGCTCTCAGCAACTTAGTGAGACCTTGTTTCAAAATAATAAATAAAATTGGGCTCCGGGTATAGCTTGGAGGAAGAATGCTTCTGCGTTCAATCCCCAGTACCAAAAAAAAAAATTTTTTTTTTAATAAAAGATCCAAAGAAACTATACCAAATGTGAACTGTATATAATTCAGTTGACAGGATTATAAGTGGTTTTACTTTTCTTTATATTCTTCTATATTATAGCTTCTTTCTTTTTTTTTTTTTTTTGCGGTACCGGGGATTGAACCCAGGGGCGTTCTACCTCCACGCTACACCCCCGGCCCTATTTTTTATATTTTATTTTGAAACCGGGTCTCACGAAGTTGCAGAGGGCCTCACTAAGTAGAGAGAGAGAGAGAGAGAGAGGGGAGATTATAGCTTATTTCTTACAGTGAATGTGGATTATTTTAATAATCATAACACAATTGTAAAACTAAAAAAGCTTATAAATAGAAGCCAACTGATACTTACATAACTGGTTATTTAACATGAAAACGTACTGGGGGAGGGAGAACCTCCCCAAGTTGTCCTGAAAAAGTATTTGCGTATTTCCCTCTAGCGGCTCAACCTCCGGGCCAGGAGCACACAACTTTGGCAAAGCGGGCCCACACAGGAAATTAAACCCAAGTCATGAATACAGAAATGCTTTTCTTCTCAAATGCCATCTGACCTCTTCTATCAAACATTCTGTAGCATCTGGAGTTGATCAAAGTTATATAACCAAGGAAGTGGCCTGGAAAACACCTGGAGTAAGCGAATACAGACCCCGGCCCAGAGGTGACAGCAATTTGAAGATGGGTTAAAGCGGGACTGTCCCCAACACACAGACAGATGCTGAGCATCTGACGCAGGGGGCTGCGGCCTTTGTTAGAAAGGAAAGGGCCTCCCACTGCTTTTCGATTCAACAGGACATGGAGCCATCCAACGCAGTCTCTCCATTTCCCTCCCCAGCTCTTGCTCTATTCCACAAATTAATGGCCAAAGCCCAAAGGGAAGTATTGCTCATGCATGCCTCTGGATCGAGACACTGAAGCGGAGCCACAGTCCAACACCAAAACCTTCCAGTCAATTCCCAATCCAGGCTGATGTCAAAATTGACTCACAATGTATAAATGCCAAGTTACTTGCTTCATTTCATAGTGAACTATGCTCGTCAACCTTAAAAATGATCACAGTTTACAAGGGCAAAGTTGCAGAATGTACTCAAAATCTTTCTTGCTTAAGACAGGAACTTCCTGCCAGTTCCACCGTCAGGAAGTCAGACCCCAAAAGAAGCCCAAAGGCTTCATTCAAAAAACGACGCCCAGAATAGCTCCGTCTTCTGTTCTCCCAGTGGGTCTTTTGGCTGTTGTTAAGTCTTGGGAAATACATTTTAGCATCTGCTATTATTCTTAAATTTTTTTAGTGAAACATTTTCTGCTGCATCCTTTCTGAGTCACATTTTAAGTATATTTAACATTCAGATCTATAAAAGTGTCTCTCACCCTGTTTAAAACCACTTTTTATTTTGCCATAATATTAACAAAAGGGTTTCCACCCACCAACTCAGGAGAGGCCATTAATTAGCCAGCTGAGCAGCAAGAATTGGTGACACCTGAAAAAGGCCCCAAATCTCTGAAAAGCTCTGGCTCCAGCCATGAGCAGATCAAGTGGTTTGGGAATTTAGCAAGAGTCGTGCCTCGGCGCTCGCTGGATCTGTGTGCCACTGACTTGTTTGGACAGTACTCTAGGAAAATGGTTTAAAGCATAATATAAAGATCGTTTTATATAAAAATAACCCTTTCTCAAAGTTGTGAGTCACTGATGAAAAATGTTTACAAAAGATTCTCCGATATGGCGTATCTGGTCTAGACTGCCAGGGGCTGCTGCTGCAGAACTCATGCTAGCAGACGGCGAGGGGAGGGAGCAGAGGCTTGAGAACTCCTGTGGCTGGAGACTTCAGTCCCAGGGGGAGGGAGACTTCACCTCCAGGAAAAACATCCCCGGGAAGCTCCCAACCTTCCTGTCAGCACTGGTGCCCAAGGTGCACCAGTGCAGCCAGCTGCAGAGCATTCATTACGGTCCACACTGGGCTCTCGAGGATCCCTGGAGACACTCCGTGTGCAAGGCAAGAGGGCACAGATGCGTCCCGTGTGACAAGCATTCCCTTTACCTCTGCTCATGTCCAAGTACTTAGACCGAGTTGCTTTATCCTCATTTCCTTGGTGGCTCCTTTGCTATTATCCTCCAGCTCAAGGAATCTCTGCAATGTAAAATCTATAAAACAGATCCCTCTAAAAGGAGGGAGGGCTTCGTGTTTTATTTCATGCTCCGTTCCAACTGGTGAGATCATGCTCAGACTATTCTCAAGTCAGTTTATAACAGTCTCATACAACTTTGTATAATATGAGCTTAGAGGAAAAGTATTATTTCCCACAATTTGAACTTGCTGAAAGTCATTTTATCACATTCTACATGGTCCTTCATTTTGTAATGTATACCTTTACCCAGAACAGCTAAAATCATTTAAAAACAAAACAAAACAAAAATCCCAAAAAACAAAAAAAAAACAAGTTTAACTAACAACAGCCTTTGTATTTACTTTACACCCTGAACAAACATTTTCCCAGCATCCTGACACACGGTGCGGACTGCTGGGGGAGCAGGGGAGGGCGTGTGGTGGTGATGCCAAGAGCCGTGTGAGCCTCTGCCCACATGGGAATGCAGCTAATGAAGACTTACAGGGCCTCCAAGCACAAGTCTGGTAGAAGACTAGCACTGTCCCCTGAAGTGGAGCTCGAACACAGACTCAGAGGGCTGGGGCAGCGCTTGAGGGGCGAGCTCCCCGGGGCGAGAAAGGGGTGGACCCTGAAGTGCACAGCAAGGAAAGGAGGATTAACCAGGGACCCAAAGCCAGCCCGCCGCACCCAGGACACTGAGGGGGCTCCTCCTCTGGGCTATCTGGGGACCCTGATAGCAGCAAGTGATACCTAGAGACACTTTCTCAGAATAAGGTCTGTAAAAGCACAGAATGATATCAGGATTGAAAAGGAAAACAATTGTATTAAAATTTTTGTCCTAAAATATTTTTAGATTAAATTACAATTCATTGCTTCTTTTTTTTGTGGTACCAGGAATTGAACCCAGGGGCATTCTATCTCCGAGCTCCACCCCCCCCCAGCCCTATTTTTTTTATTCTTTATTTTGAAACGGGGTCTCACTAAGTTGCGGAGGGCCTCACTAAGTAGCTGAGGCTGGCCGCGAACCTGTCCCCGCCTCCCAAGTACTGGGATTACAATTGTGCGCCACCACACCTGGCTAGTGCTTCTTTATTAATGCATTAAATATATGCTTTTTTGCTAACACATTAACAAGATCCAGTCGTAACTATCACTTTGAAGTAGTGATGAATATAAATAATAATCACAACTATTATGTGATATAAAAATATCTAACTTCCCCTGGAGACTGGAGTCACAGTACTCCTCGTATTATGGTGGTTTGTTTCCTATGTTCCTTTTTGTTTGTTTTTGGCACTGGGGATTGAACCCAGCAGCATTCTACCTCTGAGCTACATCCCCAGCCCTTTTTATTTTTTTTATTTTGAAACAGGGTCTCACTAAGTTACCGAGGGCCTCACTAAGGCTGGCCCTCAAACCTGTGATCCTCCTTTCTCAGCCTCCCAAATACTGGGATTACAGGTGTGTGCAGCTGTGCCTGGCTGTTACCTATGTTCTTAAAAAGTGAAATGTTAAATTTCAGTTAGAAGGTAGTGAAATAAACTTATTTTTTTCCCATCCAAGAATGGAACCTCTGAACTCTACCCCACTTCCTGCGCAAGGGAACGGCCAGGCTCGGTGAGAGCCCAGCAGCTGACAGGGAGCAGAGTCCATGAGAAGGAGGCTGGGTAAGGCAGCCACAAGTCCACACTATGCGGCTTTCTTTAAAATAAATGAAGCTTTATACTTTCTACTTACAAGCATTAGAGGCAGTAAATTAAGTAGGTTTCTAGAGAAATCTCCTTTTAAAAATAGTTATTTAAATTAGCCCAAGGTTTAAATACTTCCCTTGGAATCTTTTTACATTGTATTGTGCTTAGCCAGTCAATTAAAACAAAACAAAACAGAACAGAATTCTCCCTCCTGAACCTCTGTCCCTGTCAACAGCCCAAACACTCGCCTTTCTGAAGATACAGAGTCCCTGTCCCGCTCCCTCCAAACAAAAGCAAACAAATAAAAAGAATTTTATATCACCTTCTAAGAATCGATTGTCAAATAAGTCTGTAATTGCTGGAAATGGAGTAGAAGGACCTTCATAAATACAAATACC
>PVJS01064203.1:0-10291 GCA_004027185.1 Glis glis | reverse complement strand
GAGAGAGAGAGAGAGAGAGAGAGAGAGAGAGAGAGACAGGGAGAGAGAGACCGAGAGAGCTGAGGCTGGCCACGAACCCGGATCCTCCGGTCTCTGCCTCCCAAAGTACTGGGATTACAAGCGTGCACCACCACACCCGGCTTTGCTTGCTTGCTCTTTCTTTCTTTCTTTCTTTCTTTCTTTCTTTCTTTCTTTCTTTTCTTTCTTTTTTTTTTTTGGTATGGGGGATTGAACCCAGGGGCATTCTACCTCTGTCCCTACCCCTAGCCCTGTATTATTATTTATTTTGAAACAGGTTCTCACTAAGTTACTGAGGGACTCACTAAATTGTTGAAGCTGGCCTTGAACCTGCAATCCTCCTGTCTCAACCTCCCGAGTACTGGGATTACAGGTGTGCTATACTATGCCTGGCTTACACCTCCTTTTTCAAACTACTCCATCCACAAAGACACCACATGCATTTCTGTTCCCATATTCAAATGTATCTTGCTATCTTCAATAAGTACCTAAACCATTACTCCTTTTTAATCGAAAATATACTCACCTTTCAGAATAACTTTTCTTCAGCTACACCTTCCCTAATCTATCTACTCTTCATCAACCTCCTTGCTTGTTGAAACACTTTCTTCCCTTTCCACTGATAATACCATACCCACCGGGCATTGATAATACTGTACCTTCTACCTCATTGACCTCCCCTTCTGGTATTCTTCATGATTTCTCTTTTGACTTCAGAAGGTTTGAAATTCCAGTATTCTCTCATGCCTCATTTCTCTTATCTGAAAAGAACCTCCATCAGATTTCGTGTTTATTGTTTAACCACCAGTGACTACAAAATCTGCATCTCCATCTCTAATCTCTCTCTTGAAATCCAGAAAACAGAAATACTGATTATTCTGCCTATATTAATGGGAGTTTGTTCAAGAAAATACTAAACGCTCTAAGCATTCCATTCAGGAAATGACTTAACTCAGAGAACTAGAGAATTATACAACTATTGGAAGAGCTAAAGAAGCCACAGTTAGGGACAAATCGGGATATGCAGGGAACACAGAAGCCACTGTTAGCAGTTTCAGCTACTCAACTACTCGCAGCACTCAGGTTGCTGCCTCTAGGGAGACACCTTAGAGTCACTGGGAAAAATCCCATCTGTCATCTCCACTTTCCTTATAGCTGCCTGGAGCTTCCACCAAAGGATAATGGCTTCTCCTTATTTGCCTTCCACATCTCACACAAGAGTGTTCATTGGCAAAAACCTAAACCAGTGACTGATGGCAAGTGAGACTGAGAAATACACAGTCCATGTTTTCATGTTTTCAGCACTATAATACAGAAGAAAATTGAAAAGGGTGGATAATTTTCTGAGAATCAATACATGATTTTTTTTTTTTTGCGGTACCGGGGATTGAACCCAGGGGCGTTCTACCTCCGCGCTACGCCCCCGGCCCTATTTTTTATACTTTATTTTGAAACCGGGTCTCACAAAGTTGCGGAGGGCCTCACTAAGGGGAGAGAGAGAGAGAGAGAGAAAGAGAGAGAGAGAGAGAGAGAGAGACAGGGAGAAAGAGAGCAAGAGAGCTGAGGCTGGCCGCGAACCCGGATCCTCCGGTCTCTGCCTCCCAAAGTACTGGGATTACAAGCGTGCGCCACCACGCCCAGCTAATACATGATATTTAGACAAAACCAAACCTCTTATTCTCCAGTCTTCCTTACTTGGTAAATAATATTGTTGTACATCCAGTCCCTAAGCCAAGTTCTAGGGTTTAGCATTGATTTTCTTTACAACAAATGCAACAAAGTGATCTTTTAAAATGTAAATGAGATCATGCTAGTTCCTTTCATAAGAACTCCCTGTGACTGCCAATCCCACCTAGAGTATAATCCCACGCTCTCACTTGAGAGTTTCTCTAAGGTCTCATAACATACCTCTCTACACCTCAATCAGTATGCTATTATAATAGCAATCATTAATTTCCCTCACACTTAACCAAACTATTACACGTGAGCTAATAAATATAGTGACCTTATGCAGCTGTGACCTGCAATGTGGTGCCCCCAATACCCCCTTAGCAAGTTCCCCTTGTCATACATCTCAGCTTAATACCCAACTCAGAGGGGCTATGTTCACTAATCTAAAATAGCACCTGCCATCTAAAATTCTCCTCATAACAGTTATTGCTATCAGAATGTATTTTATTTATTTGTTTATTGTCTCTCTTAGACTCCATTATTGTGTTAAACAATTATCTGGTTTAATTTGTTTTCTACCATGGCATATTGCTTAAAACACTGAATGAAGATAAAAATTGCTCAATAAATATGCACCAAAAGACTGACCACCCTAGCAGGCATTCTGATATTTCTAAAGTAATTGTGGTATTTCTTATGTCGTTATGCTTTAGTGGACACATAAATCTTGATGCCATAATCTATCCAAGACTCTAATTATTCATGCCTTGTTTATAACCTCTACTGAAGAGGTAGTCCTTAGGAACTATTATGTAATGCATAAAACACTACAGCCTTTGATGGTGTGATGGAGGTCTGTCTGAAGACAGCCAACTCTTAGACTGGCCAATTACTTAAATTATAAAGGAGATTCTTTTATAATTTCTATATAAGAGACAAAGAAAAGCAAATAGCAGAGAGCTGAAGCAAAAAATTAATGATGGACAGAGCCAGGAGTGTGGGGGTATGGCCTAGAGGGCAGACAATGGCTCCATTCAAGTCAAAGTATGAGAGAATAGAAACTAGTAATCCAGAAAAGATATATTGTATAGACTGTACATGTGCATGGGAGAAAAGAGAACAAGCCTCCCAGAGATGCTCAATTGAGTTAAAGGCTCATTGTTAGAGTAAGGATGCACAGTCTCTTAGTGCTCTATTCTCTTGAATTGACTGGAAATTACCAGGGAGTTAACCTCAAAATTCCTGTCCCCCTGAGTCTATGTTCCCACAATCACTTCCTCATAACTTGGAGAAGCTTGGCTGAGTTTCCCTTTTTATACTTAAATAAATATTAACTAGATAGTTCTGGTCTTGTCACTTCATCTTCTCTCTTTCTCTCTCTCTCTCTCTCTCTCTCTCTCTCTCTCTCTCTCCTTTCTCTGAGGGGTGGATGTACTGGGCATTGAACCCAGGGGCATTCTACCTCCAAGCTATAGCCAAGCTCTATTTTATTTTTAATTTTGAAACAGGGTTTCATTAAGTTGTTGAAGCTGACCTTGAACCTGTTATCCTCCTTGTCTCAGCCTCCCACATACTGGGATTACAGGTATGCATCACCACGCCCAGCTTGTCACTTCATCTTTTATTCAACAAATATTTATTTAGCAATGACTACACATCTGGCAATGATCTAGGTTTTAGAGTATACTATTGAAGAAATAAGGACAAAAACAAATCTTTGTTCTGGAAATTACAGAAAAGGAGAAAAACCATAAAAAGGATAAATATGTTAAATATAGTTCATAAGCTAGTGATTGTTCATGCTAAGAAGAAAAAGAAAGTAAGACAAAGAAAGGGGTGTGAAAAACTAAAGGGGGGTGGTTTTTAGTTGAAGTGGCCAGGGAAGGTATTGATGGGAAGGTTTCTTGTCAGTAAAGCCTTATGGAAAATAAGAGCACTATGATGAGCTTATTTGTAATATTCTAGGCAAAGAAAAAAATAAGCACAGAGGCCCTGTATCAGGAAAGTGCCAGGTATGTTCAAAGAGGAGCAGAATAAGTAAGGGGAAAAATATGAGGATCTGAGGTCAGAGAGGCATTGGGGTTGGGGTGGAGGGATGTGAGATGAGTAATAGGATAAAGTGCAGATCCTGACAAGACTTTTCACAGAACAAATTTTGACTTTTACTCTGTGTGAGATGGGTTTACATTAGAAGATTGTGAGCAGAAAAATGTCATGTTCTTACTCAAGTTTTGAGAGGACCATTCTGGCTGCCATGTTAGTACCAGAGTGTAGGAGGCTAAGAAGAAGAGGGACTATGAGTTAAGATGTTGCAATAACTGAGTTAGGAGCTGTATGGTCACTTACACCAGGGTGGCAGTAATGGAGGTGTTGGGAAGCAATCCAAATATGTGTATTTTTTTAAAGGACCACTGAAAGAATTTGCTTTGAGGTGAAATTTGGGGTGTGAATGAAGGAAAACTATCAAGATTCGGATCTTGAAATAGGAAGTCTCTAAGAGGAGCTTTTGCAGGATTGGGTAGAGGGCAGGTATATCATAGCTCAGTTTTAAGCTTAAGACACATTAAATATGAAGCCAGGCACAGTGGTGCATGCCTGTAATCCCAGTTCTTTAAAGTCTGAGACAGGAGGATCACAGGTCCGCAATTTAGCGAGACATTCAACAACTTAGCAAGACCCCATTTCCAAATAAAAAATAAAAGGGGCTGGATTGTAGATTGGAAGTAGAAACCCCCTGGGTTCAATCGCCAGCCCCCCCCCCCACACACACACATTAAACTTACAATACTTATTTGGCTTCTAAGCAAAATGTCTCATAGGTCAGAGAAATACAGAGATCTGGAGTTGTGGGGAGGTTCTGCAATGGAAACAGATCAGATAAATAGATGATAGATGATAGATAGATAGATAGATAGATGATAGATAGATAGATAGATAGATAGATAGATAGATAGATAGATAGACAGACACACAGGGTGATAGGCAGATTATAAAGTCATGAGATGTGATGAGATTCCCTATTCACAGCCTAACATTTAGTGGTCTGTGAGACCAGAAGGAAAGCAAATGAGATGTTATAGTCAAGAAGGTAAGGGGGAAAATTAGCCCACAGTGATATCCTGGAGGCCCAGAGACAAAAATGTTTCAAAGAACACACCGCATTATCCATGCTAATAAACCACCTGAGAACACGGACAGATGCAAGCAGGTAGATCAGATGTGGTTGAGGAGCTCAAGGAAGTTCAGTCCTCAGACTATTTGCATTTTGTGTAGAAAACAAGGTCATTGAACAACGAAAGAGGATGGAGAAAGAGGTGTTAGGTTCTCACTGTAAATTCCCTGCTATAATGCCTTTCACTTGGTAGGTACTCAGTATGTGTTGACTATGTAACTGACATGAAGAAGAAAGAGGAGAAGGAGGAATAGGAAGAAAAGGAGGAGGAGAAGGAGGAGGAAGAGGAGGAGGAGAAGATGACTAAGAGGAGAAGGAGGAGGAGGAGGAGGAGAAGAGTGGGTAGATATGCAATAGAGTCCCCGCTCTAGTCCCTACTATATAGAGTAAGCTTTTCACTTGCTCTCTTTAAGATTCAGTTTTCTCATTGGTAAAATTAGGCTAATAATAGCTACTTAGTGGAGAGGAAAAAGCCCTGATTGATAACATTTGCTGCAAAGCAATTAGAAAATGATGAGTCTTGGGTATTTAGTACCTTTTTTTAAATATAATTTATGTAATTGTAAGTTTATATAACTTAATATTTTATTTCAGTAAAATTATTCCTGAAAAAAGGGCTAAGCAATTAGCCCTCAGAAGAGACAAGTTGGCTCAGAGACATCACCATACCTACTCATGACCCCTGGTAGGACTGGAAAAAATAGTAGGGCAAACCTTAAATTTGTTGCGAAGCTCTACTACAAATGTAAAGTATTATTATTTTGAGAAGTTATAGAGCAAACAAAAGTAGTAAAGGATACAGTGTCTGCCTTATTTGTGTTGGAATTCACCAGGCATCCTTAGCAGAGTGATTAACAAGTTAATGAACAAGTTAAATCTTTTACTTCAGGGCAGGGGGTGTATCAGTGTTAGCATGCTTGCCTAGCATGCTTAAGGTCCTCAGTTCAAACCCCCCACTGAAGAAAGAGCTTTCTGATCATAAGAATGGATGAAGACTTAAATCATTTCTCACCCAATGCCTAAAATGTTGATCAATCTACTCCCATTTGTTTTATTATTTTACTCTTTAGATAATACTCCTCTCTGTACATAGAAGGGCCAACTATAAAACTTCTAAAATTTTTTCTATAAGGTATGAATTAGTAATTTTTGGAATATGTGGCCACATTTAATATTAAGAACCTTTTCTATATGATAATAAGACATATGGTTAAAAAGAGCTAACAATAACACTTCAAAAACTGACATCATTTTCACTGTGCCTTGACAGTGAGCTATTATTCATTTGGGTGACTTTTACATATCTTATTTGTCAGTTTCTGGTTCATATGCTATCTAGCAAAGCAGAGGAATAAATATAAATTAGATGTTATTTAATACATGTGGATTTAGTTTCAGAATTTCTAAATATATTTATTCTACTTTTTAAAAGCAGGCTATTTTTAGCTTACCATCTCATAAAATGTACCTTAAAAGTCCCTCTGGAGAGATTAAAGAGCATGTTAATATCTATTTTAAGTATACAGATAGTGGCTAGAGAGAAATGTACCATATTTTTTCAGTCAAGAGCTTTTTAAACATCTCATCATCATCCCTCCTCTCCTTCCTCATGCTTCATCCCACAAGTTCAAGAAAGATAAATAGAAATAAAAAGAAATTAGAAGACCTTGGGTCATGTTCATGTATAAATCATTAACCAACATGCAAATGACAACAGAACACAGTCTGGCTTTTCTAAAATAAACAATATGAACTTAGACTATCTTTAAGCCCACTATTTCTTGGAATTAGGTTAATAATTCCTTGACCTACTCCGCTCTTCTCTTACTGGTATTGGGGCTTGTTTTTCTTTGCCAATATATTTCCCTCTCATCTTCAGAACCCATTTGGTGATTTTGCAATGCCCCGTGAAGCTTTTTTAAATGTAATGATTTTAATGTATAGCCTGTTTTACATCCACTTTTTAAAAAGTTCAAAGAAAGAAACAATACCACAATAACTCCTCAGAAATTAAAAAAGCAAAATGAAAATTTTTCAGTTCTTTTTCTAGAAGTAGAGATGGATGCCCTCAAAAATAGAGATTGATTGATATAATATTTACAGTGCCTCAAATCAATGTTGCATTTAAAATTCTTTCTGCTTTATATTTCTGAGAGAAAACCAGTTATTGTTGTTTCTGACACAAGAACATTTTTGTCTAGATAATGTCTTAATAAAATGTGCAAATAATACAGAAGTTAATGTTAAAAACATCAAAAAAATCTATTCATCCCCTCATAGATTTTCACACACATAACTTCAAAAGCAGTCTAAAGCTAATGGAAGGTCATGATATCTATTCTCTGGCAGGTACATATCCATACTACTGAAACTGTGTTCTAGGAGGTCATAAAGCTTTCCTTCTTGGTATAGGATCAGTGTTCAAGATTATATTGGTATACCTTATTGGAGGATAGTTAGCTTCCAACACATTTTATAAAATATAAATTTATAAATTTAATCTATATTCTTTTCAATAATGCTTTTTACTGACCTCATTGCAACATTAGTATTATGAAATCTGTTCCCCAAATTCTTATTTTTATTATGCCCTTTGAAATTGTTGTTTTAATAAAAGTAATCTTAGCATAGTATAATACAAAACACAAAATTATCAGAGCTTCTTAACTTCTTTTCATGCCATGGATGATTTTGGTAGTCTGTTAAAGAAAAAAGTTTTAGAAAAATGTTTTGAAATGCATTAAACAACCACCGGGTGTGGTGGCACACGCTTGTAATCCCAGTACTTTGGGAGGCGGAGACCGGAGGATCTAAGTTCGCGGCCAGCCTCAGCTCTCTCGCTCTCTCTCTCTCTCTCCCTGTCTCTCTCTCTCTCTCTCCTTAGCGAGGCCCTCCGCAACTTCTCGAGACCCGGTTTCAAAATAAAGTATAAAATATAGGGCTGGGGGCGTAGCGCGGAGGTAGAACACCCCTGCGTTCAATCCCCGGTACCGCAAAAAAAAAAAAAAAGAGAGAAAAGAAATGCATTAAACAAAATATATAGGCTTAAAGCTGGATGTAATATTATACACCTATAATCCCAACACTTGAAAGGCTGAGAAAGGAGGATCACAGGTTCAAGGCCAGTGTATGGTAACTTAGCCAAACCCTATTTCAAAATAAAAAATAAAAAGGGGTTGGGGGTGTATCTCAGAGGTAGAATTTCCCTTGGTAAACAAAATAACACAAACAAAAATAAAAACAAATTGTCTAGTGTCACTTCTTCAGAGGAGCCCACACTAACAACAAGGTTTCATGTAGGACCTATTTGGGACCTTCTACTACCCATGGAATTAGACCCTCATATGAAAACAACTTCAATATGACTGATAATCTAATCTAAAAATGGAATGTAAAATAATGCCTGATATTGAAAAGCTTGAAACTATTGATTGGCTCATTCATTCAGCAGTAACTGTGGCATTCCTACTACGTGACTCTTCTTAATGCTGGGAATACAGCAATGAGTGAAATAGATACCACCTCTTCTCTCAGAATCTACCTTCTAGTAGCAGGGACAAACAATAGGCAATAGACAAAACACTAGATATTGATAAGTGCTATGAAGAGCAACATAAGTAAAGCAAGGTAAGGGATAAAAAGTAAAGTATGATGCTCTTTTAGATAGTTAGTGTGGGCTCCTCTGAAGAAGTGACACTTGAGTAAAGATGTGAATAAGATGCTTTAAATCTATCCATGGATAGATTCAAGGCTAAAGGTGCAACAGGTCAAAAGTGCTGAACTGAGAATGTGCCTAGTGTGTCAAGAAACAGCATGAGGACTATTTCTTAAATACTATTATTGATGCATTGTGCTTATACATCATAGTGAGGTTCAAAATGATATAAACATACATGCACACAACACTTGGTGTGTTTCCCTCCAGATCCCATCGCACTCACCCCCTCTCGCTGTACATGTTAATGAGATTGGCAGTGATACCTTCATATATGGACATAGCATTATTTTAACTGTTTCCTTAATCAATTCTCCATTTCCCCTCCTCACCTTCCTCCCCTAATCCCCTTCCACTATTTTATTGGTCTCTCTCTTCATTTATCTAAAGTCCCTCTTGTTCCCTATTTCCTCTGTAACTTCCACATATGAGACAAACATCTGACCCTTGACTTTCTGAGACTGGTTGATCTCAGTTAGCATAATATTCTCTAGTTCCATCCATTTTCCTACAAATGGAAAAGTTTATAGCAGCACAGTTCATAATAGTCAAATTATGGAACCAACCTAGGTGTCCATCAAGAGATGAATGGGTAAAGAAAATGTGGTATATACACACAATGGAATTTTACTCAGCCATAATAAAGACCATTTTTGCTCAAGTTGAGTGAGAGAGCAGATGGGAAGTGAGGTTAGGATTTGATGACTCTGCTAAGGATGTTGAATTTTATTTTAAGAATGACAAAACACACATGGAGGCTTTTGAATAGAAAATTGATTCACTCAATCTTTTTACATATATGTGTGTTTCCTTTCTGTTACTATAACAAAGTATGTGATATAATCAACATAATAAAAGAAAACAGTGGTAAAGCAAAGCTGTTCATCTCATGGCCAGAAAGTGAAAAAGAGGAAGAGGAAGGGGCTGGGGTCCCACTGTCCTCTTCAAGGGCATGCTCTCAGTGACCTGAAGACCACCCCTACTTTCCACATCTCTTACAGGTTCCACCACCTTCCAATTATGTCACAGACTAGGCAGCAACCTTTAACAAATGAACATTTGGAGAATAAGTACCTAAACCATAGCAATGTTTAAAGTACCATACCAGGTAAAATAAGACAAAAATCCTTCTCATCACTTAAGAATCCTATGTGATAAAAATAGTTATTTGATGTCATGATAGAAATATTCACTAGTTCCAAATGAGGTCACATTCTAAGATTCTGGGCATTAGGGCTTCAATATATCTTTTGGTGGGGTATGAAGGGAATATACAACTCAACATAGCATATCAGCTCTATTGATACAAGGATTTTTTTTCTTTCCTCATGTAACTGTGTGTCTAATTTTATAACAGTAATAAAAAGAATAATTAGGATTCTTTTAGCTAAAAGTGACAGCAACCAAACTTAAAATGAAAACTTTCTGGGAAGAAGTTCACAAAAATTCAGGAAACTAAGGACAGCTCTGGGGCTCCTCCTTCCTGCCTCTCAACTTTGCTTCCTTCTAGGTACCTACCTGTGATAGTTAATCTAAGTTGTCAACTTGACCTGATCATGACACACCCAAGATTATGTGATTTTGGGTGTGTAACAGCAGATTAAAGAGAAAGCCCTGCCCTGAATGTAGGCAGCAGAATTCTGATAGGTGCGGACTTAGATAAAAAGGGAGAAGCCACGTAGAGTGTGCGCGACTCGTTCCGAGGAAAGCAGATC
>PVJS01064202.1:0-10290 GCA_004027185.1 Glis glis | reverse complement strand
ACCTAATCAAGGCAGCATATACAAAGTATGCCACCCTGGGTCCCAAATCTTCCTCTCTTTGAGGAATTTCTCAGATCCAGGAATCTTGCCTACGCTGTAAGCATCAAATGTAGCACACCAAAGAGACTTAACAGAAAAATCTTTCTCTCTCTCTCTCTTTCTCTCTCTCTCTCTCTCTCTCTCACACACACACACACACACACACACACACACACACAACATTGACCATAATTTTTTTAAAAATATAAATTAGCCGGGCATGGTGGCGCACGCTTGTAATCTCAGTACTTTGGGAGGCGGAGACCGGAGGATCCGGGTTCACGGCCAACCTCAGCTCGCATGTGCGCGCGCACTATCGATCGCTCTATCTCTCTCCTCTCTCTCTCTCTCTCTCTCTCTCTCTCTCTACCTACCTACCTACCTAGTGAGGCCCTAGTGAGGCCCTCCGCAACTTCGTGAGACCCGGCTTCAAAAATAAAGCATAAAAAAAATAGGGCCGGGGGTGTAGCGCGGAGGTAGAACACCCCTGCGTTCAATCCATGGTACCACAAAATATATATATATATATATATATATATAAATTATGGAAAATATATCATACATCACATATGTTTAAGCTCGATGGTGTGCAGACGGTACACACCCATGTGCACCCACGTTACCATTTTAGAATTGAGCATAGCTTGGACACAGCTATGTTAACAACTTCTATGTCACTATTGTAAGGTTTTTTCCCAAGCATGTTTCTAGAGGGCATCAGAACATTAGTGGGTCAGAAAGTGATACCTGGATACCAACAGCTTAGGATGTAAACCTGGCTGCCCCACTTACTAGTTGTATGACCTAGGACTCATTAATTAGTCTGTCTATTCCCAAACTTCCTCATCTGTAGAGTTGATAACTACCTACTTCACAGGGTTATTCTGAGGATTAAATCAAATAAGACATGTGGAGAGGTTTGGTATGTTAATTAAAAAGAAACAGCACTATTTAATCTATCAAGGGACTACAGATTATCTTAAGTGTCTTCTATTTACTTAAAGTCAAGTAAAGAGCAGCTTATGTAAGATCAATGCTGGAGGCATCACAATTCCCAACTTCAAATTATACTACAGAGCTAAAATAACAAAACTGAATGGTACTGGCATAAAAGCAGGCGTGTAGACCAATGGAATGGATTGGAGGATACAGAGAAAAAAAAACCCACACAGATACAGTCCTCTGATCCTTGACAAAGATGCCAGAAAATACCTTGGGGAAAAGACAGCCTTTTTAACAAATGTTGCTAAGAATGAAAGTAGATCCCTATCTCTCACCTCACCCTGCACAAAAGTCAACTCAAAGTGGATGAAAGATCTAGGAATTAGACCAAAAAGTCTGCAACTGCTAGAATAAAACACAGGGCCAACTCTCCAACATATAAGTGCTGGCAAGGACTTTCTCAATAAGACCCTTAAAGCTGAAGGAATAAAGTCAAGAATTAGTAAATGGATGGCATCAAATTAAAAATCTTCTGTATAACAAAGGAAAAAAACGAAGAGCACGAAGAGAGAGTCTACAGAATGGGAGACATTTTTGCCAGGTACTCTTTGGACACAAGATTAATATCCAAAATATATAAAGAACTCCAAAACTTAATATAAAAATCAATAAATGGGCAAATGAACTAAAAGAAAAATTCAAATTGTCAACAACTATATGAAAAATAAAGTTCAGCCGGGCGTGGTGGCACACACTTGTAATCCCAGTACTTTGGGAGGCGGAGACCAGAGGGAGGATCCAGGTTCGCGGCCAGCCTCAGCTCTCTCTCTCTCTCTCTCTCTCTCTCTCTCTCTCCTTCTCTCCCTCTCTCCCTGTCTCTCTCTCTCTCTCTACTTAGTGAGGCCCTCCACAACTTCGTGAGACCCGGTTTCAAAATAAAGTATAAAAAATAGGGCCGGGGGTGTAGTGTGGAGGTAGAACGCCCCTGGGTTCAATTCCTGGTACCGCAAAAAATAAATAAATAAATAAAGTTCAACATTCTTAGCAATCAGGGAGATGCAAATCAAAACTACATGGAGATTCCAGCTAACTCAATTAGAATGGCAATCATCAAGAATACAAATAATAATAAATGCTGGTGAGGATGTGTGTAAATAGAAACTGTTACACACTATTGGCAGGACTGTAAATTAGTACAACCACTATGGAAATCAGTATGGAGGTTCCTCAAAAGACTAGGAATGGAACTACCCTATGAACCAGCCATACCACGCCTCAGTATTTTTCCAAAAGAATTAAAGTCAGATTACTATAGTGATACATGGATACCTATGTTTATAGCAGCACAATTCACAATAGCCTAGTTATAGAACCAACCCTATGTATTTGTCAATAGATGAATATACAAAGAAAATGTGGTATGTATACACAATGGAGCTTTACTCAGCCATAAAGGAAAGTGCAATTACATCATTGGCAGGAAAATGGATGGAACTGGAGAATATCATGCTAAGTAAATAAACCAGACTCAGAAAGCCAAGGGCCATATGTTTTTTCCTCGAATGTGAAAGCTAGAGAGAAAAAAAGGAAAAGAAAAGGAAGCATGTAAAATTGGAGAGACATGATGAGTAGATTAGTGTAAGGGGGTTGAGGGAGGGAGGGAGAAGGAGAGAGAAAGGAAAGTTGGGGAGAAGGAACAGGCCAAATGATGTTATGAGCATCTATGAATGCATCACTGTGAATCACTATTACATAGAATGCACTAATAAAATTAATTTAAATGAGCATCTTACTCTTGTAATCTGTTTATTAAAACTGGTAAGATGGATAATACTTAACAGTGCTTTAATAAAGAGAAATAAAACCTTTATTTAGAAAGAGCTGGACTGTCTAGCCTAGGCTATCTGTCTTCAGATGGACTAGTTTCTCACTAGGAAAGGACTAACTTTAAAACAGGCTGGGATTTTATTGGTCAGAAACCTTTACATCTTAACCTGTGTTTTTTTTTTTCCAAAGACAGTAAAAACGATGGATGAGCAACACACGGGAGGCAAACCCGAGAATACCTTGTAAGCTCAGCTAAGAAGTAATTTTCTGGTTGTGAGGGAAGAATGTAAGTGACAAATTCCAGGGATAGTATGTGGTCTACACAGTGTGATTCCCTAACCTGACAGCATATCAGAATCTTCTGGAGACCTTAAAAATACAGCTTCCTGAACTTGCCAACCAACTGAATCAGTGTCTCCAAGTATATACCCCTGAAATACATGGTTTTTAAAGGTTCTCCCAGTAGTTCCTACACAGACAATATTTAAGAGCTGTTATAGTTGGATATAAAATGTCCCCTAAAGACCTCGCTTATTAATGTTTGGAGCTGATATAATTGAGTTATGAGGGTTGTAATCCCAGAAGTGGATAATTTACCTGGGTGGTACCCGGTAGGCATGTAGGGTGTGGCTGGAGGAGGTGGACCCTGGTGGTGTGGCTTTGGAGATTGTATAAAGGGTTCCTCCTCCCCATCCCTGTCTCTTGCTTTGACCACCATGATGTAAAGAGCACAGGCCATGTGTCTTCCCTGTCTCCACCTACCGCCTCCACGCCCTGAGATCCAGAGTCCCCAACCCCACATGGACTGAGCCTGAAACCATAAGAAACTAAATCTTCTTTCCTCTAAGTTATGTGGTCAGATCTTTAGATTATGGCTGCAAGAATGCTGATGGATACAAGAGCCAACAACCAATAAGGTTATTGGGGGGGCGTTTTTTTAAAATTTGGGAATAACTTTAGATTAACAGAAAAGTTGAAAAGACAGTACTTAGAGTTTCTATATATCTTGATTCAGCATCCCTTTATATATAACCATGGTACATTTGTTGAAACCAAGGAATTAACATAAATTACTGTTAACTAATCTCCAGGCTTAGTTCAGATTCCACCAGTTCTTCCACGAAATGGCCTTTTTTCTATTCCAGAATCTAATATGGGATACCACAATGCTTTTAGACATCATGTGTCCTTAGTCTTTGTGTTAGTCAGCTTTCTGCCACTATAACAAAACTACCTGAGATAGTCAGCCTGTCAAGAGAAAAGGTTCATTCCTGTTCCCCCTCTCAGAGGCTCCAGTCTATCGTCAGGTGGCCCCCTGTTTTCAGCCCATGGGAAGGCAGCACATCATGGTGAGAGCTCGTGAGGGAGCAGAATTTCCCACCTTATTGCCAGGAAGTGAAAGAGAGAAGCGGAGGAGATGGGTGTCCTACAACCCCCTTCAAGGGCATGACCCCAGTGACCTGAGGTTCTCCCACTAGGCCCCGCCCCTCCAAGCTTCCACCAGTTCCCAATAGCAACATCCTGGGGGCTGAGTCTTTAACACATTGGCCCTTATAGGACATTCAAGATTCAAACTATAGCCGGGCGTGGTGGCGCACGCTTGTAATCCCAGTACTTTGGGAGGCGGAGACCGGAGGATCCGGGTTCGCGGCCAGCCTCAGCTCTCTCTCTCTCTCTCTCTCTACTTAGTGAGACCCTCCGCAACTTCGTGAGACCCGGTTTCAAAAATAAAGTATAAAAAAAAATAGGGCCGGGGGTGTAGCGTGGAGGTAGAACGCCCCTGGGTTCAATCCCCGGTACCACCAAAAAAAAAACAAAAAAAAAAAAAGATTCAAACTATAGCAGTCTCCTCTAATCTATGGCGCTTTCTCAGTTTCTCACCATTTTTATAACTCTGTAGTGTTCTGGTCAAGTTTCTTTGTCATATGGCCTCAGTGTAGAATGTCTCTTGTCTTCTTCCTGCTTAGAGTAGAGTTTTGGGTTTTGGAGGACAGGACTGCAGAGGCAAAGAACCCTCTTATCATATCATAGTGGGGCTTCTTGATAGCCACATAACTTATCGTTGGTGATATTAATTAACCTACATCATTTGGTTAAGGAAGCATCTACCAGAGCACCCCATAATGAAGTTACTATTTTTCCATGTCTATACTGTGTTGTGTAGAAGTAAGTCTTTAAATCCAGTCACAAGTTGAAGCTGTGTTTTTATGTCTTTGTGTGTGCAGAGGGAAGGTTAAGATCCCTGGAGAGAGGGATCAGTGAGGGTTCAGAGCATTACTTCCAGAAAATTGCATTAATTTTATACACCAAAAGGGAGGAGACAGTTTGCTAGGAGATCAGTTACAAATTTCAAAACCAGAAGGTATGTGGACTTGTTGGCAGCCTTGTTAATCATAGCTTTGAGGTCACCTAGGTCCAGCATGGGAGGGGCACAAACTGCCCACCCAAGTGGAGATTTCTCCACGCAGACAAATCTCCAAGGACCCTCACTTTGCTTATTGGTAACATCTTCCCTGTTTACCCTTTCCTTCCCTGATTCATCTGTGGCTACCTTGATGTTTTTCCCTGACTCACCCCATGACTGCTTTGCCATCTCCTATGATTAGTTATTCTTACAATGTTTTGGTTATAACTCTCAATAGAAGTGGGACACTGATGGAAGGAAGGAGAGAGAAGAGATATCTCTTCTCCTCCCCAGCCTCCTCTGATCTTGTCATGTTGAATCCCTTTGTCATTCATGTGAGAGACTTCTAATCAGTCAATCAACATCAACACCATCTGCAACAAATGGCCCCAGCTACAAGGACTGAATGAAAGCTGAGGCAATGGAGAAAAGAATAGATCTAAAAAGCATTATGGAAGTGAAAGAAACCAAGACTCCTGATTAGAAGTAAGAAAAAGATGGAAGGGAAACCTGAGATATACTATTGAGGTTCAGGCCAAGGTTACCTGTGGTTGGAACATTCAGAGTTTGAAGTTCCAGGTAGATGTGTCCAGGAAATTGTTGAAAATGGCATCACAAAACAACTTACCTCCTTGGGAAATATGCTGGCTTCTGGGCCCGTTCCACAGCACCTGAATGGTCTTTCAGGTTCTCCACTCATACTTCCAGGAAAATCACCCAGGCCTAGAGACAAGGCTCACGATACTTGCTGTGGTTGAGACAGGGGTAAGAGGAGACATTCTGAAATAGATTTGGACAATTCCATCGATCCCATAAACGAGCCTTGACATCTGCTCAGTTATCATCATTTCACTGTAAAAATTATGAGTCTGTCTTCACTGTAAAGATTTGGGGCCTATAATTAATAATAATAATAAATCATTATAATTGTATTATAATATAATTATATAATAATATATAATATAACATAATATAATATATTAATATATGTTAATATGTTATATATAATTCTAATATATTTTAAACATAATATAATAATTATATAATATATAAAAATTATATAATATAATATATAATATAATGTTATTATAATATAACAATATATAATTATATTGTAATTACTATAATATACTAATAATTATAATTAATACAGCTACCATATGGATAGAACCTCCAGAGATTTTTGCATTGCCTATGTGAAGAGACAACCCCAAAATATCTGAGATGGAGCATCTCTCCACTTGGGAACTGATTGACAGACAAGGTCCCCCCTCGCTAGCATTTGCATTTTGCATTTCAAATAGAAGAGATATCTGTTAAAAACTGAGCCTGCTCAAGCTTTAAAGCATTCCTTAATTATATGTTTGGGAATGCCTGAAAGGCAGAGGACTCCCTAGGGGGGAAAAAAAAAGATGAGTGTTGACTAAATATGTTTGCCTGTTGATGGTAGATGCAAAGGATACAAAGAAATTGGAAGTCTCTCGGGATAGAAGGAAGCTGCAAAGGTGATTTATTCTTGTCCATTCCTTCCCCTTGGTAAGGATAGAAGGGAAGTGACAGGAAGGAGGAGGCAGAAGGCTCTAAAAATGGTCCCAGGGTGATGGGGGTCCGCCATCTTGTAAATGGCGGTCTCTCTAGGGGAGCTTTCCTGGCAAGTTGCTTCAGTATCTGTGACTGATCTCTGGACTTCATTTATCTCATTGCACCATCATAGCTCAGCGTTTATACGCCATTTACTTCATGCTGCTAAGGATAAACCACTTATAAACACCAGTTTAATTTCTAAAAAGATAATACAAAAATATGAGATAGAAGTATTAGGTGCATAGAATTTAATTTTTTATATTTCTCTTTTCATTCTTTTTGATGTATACAACCCTTTTTAATTCTTCCCTTTTCCTCATTTATCATCGGATTTTTCATTTACCATGTTACTTCTGTTTGTGTCATTAGTAGGATCGTATTCATTTCAAAGCCTTTAGCAACAGGCTGTATTTAATCCAGAAATTTAAAAAAAAAACCTGTTTTCTGGTTAGCTTTTTCCTAGGGACATTTAATCATAGAGTGCAGCTTACTATTAAAAAAACTTTTAATGTAAATGACCTACTTTAAAAACAAATTAAGCCAGGTGCAGTGGCACACACCTGTATCCCAGTACCTGGGAGGCTGAGACAGTAGGATCTCAGGTTCGAGGCCAGCCTTGGCAACTTAGTGAGAACCCGTTTCAAAAATAAAAGGATAAAATTGGGCTGGGCGTGTAGCTCAGGGGTAGAATGTTCTTGGGTTCAATCCCCAGTACCCCCCCCCACACACACACACACTTAGAAAGCCTTCCTAAGAAAATGATCATGTTCTATCCTGGACACCCACGTTCTCTCTGGCTCTTCCCAACACGACACCATTCGCCATTCATCCTTGCCCTCTCGCCTTCTTTCTAGGCAGCACCTCCTCATTCAGCCATCACCAGGCACCTGTCTCCACCTACCCACCTCCTTCACATTCACCCTTCAGTACATGGGACTTCCCACTAGTGCTCTTCTCCTTTCATTTCTATATTCATGTGTAATTACATTTTAACTGATCCCTGCCCCTTTCTGGGATATTAAAGCCTAACTCTGCCCTTCCTCAGCTGTAGAGTGGAACTCACCACCCACTTCTAAAACATTCAACAATATTAAAGAGTACTAAAACAATCGAAAGAGACATTGAATACATATCGCTCCTTCTACACCTCGACCTGTGTTCTAGACCTGTGGTTTTTCATCTTTTTGCAGTCATGGACCCCTTTGAGCATCTGCTAAAAACTAGGAACACTTCTTCAGAAAAATGCACATGGTTGCACACACATACATATCTGGGTCTGTGGACGCCCTGAAATCAGATGAGACACTGCTTTCCAGGTGGCTACATCTTAAGGATTAAGATGCACAAATAAAAATCATCCTTTGGGTGATTCTAGACCTGTATGTAGGGAGCCACTCCCTAATGTTAATCCCCAAGACACATTGGAGGACACTTTCAAAACAAAACACACAAGAAATCATTAATGTACTAAAGAGAGAAATGTTGGGGAGTTTGTCCACGGATTCACAGCACAGTCAGCCTCAGAAACCCCTCTCTTGGAAGCCATGGTTGAAGTGGATTTCTCAGTGAGGTCACATTTAAAATTGCAAATATCCCTGCCCTCAGCACACCCCCATTTCTCATCCTTGCTTCCTTGTAGGCCTTTCCAAGTCTAGAATCCTCTGCAGTTTCTCTAGTTATTTTTTTAAATATGTACACTTTTATTGGTGCAATGTAATCATACATCAAAGTGAGACTCAATGCTCACAACACTGGGTGTATTCTCTTCCGCATACCCGCCTCTCCCTCCCCATATGTGTTAGTGAGATCGGTAGCGAAATCTTCTATGGATGTAACCTTATTTGAACTGTTCTGTTCCTCAGCCCTTGTTCTTCCCCCTCCCTCCCCCAATCCCCTTCCACTCTTCTTCTGTTTTCTCTCCTCATTTGACTGAAGTCCCTTTTGTTTCCTATTTTCTCCCTTGCTTCCATATATGAGAGAAAACATATGACCCTTGACTTTCCAAGACTGGCTGATCTCAGCATAATCTCTGGTTTCCTCCATTTTCCTGCAGATAATATAATTTTGTTCTTCTTTATGGCTGAGTAAAATTCCGTTGTGTGTATATACCACATTTTTTTTTGGTTGGTGCACATTTTCTTTGTCCATTTGTCTGTTGATGGACACCTAGGTTGGTTCCCTAATTTGGCTATTGTGGTATCTTTCCAAGGGAATTGAAGTTAGAATGCTGTAGTGAAACATGCATACCCATGTTTATAGCAGCACATTTCACAGTAGTCATTTTCTTTACTAACTGCCTTTTCCCCACTAGAAGGATGTCTTTCTGTTTCCTTCAGTGATCTATCCCAAGCCTGCGAATGGTACAGGGCACAGCGCAGATGTTCAGATATCTGTGGAATGAGTGAATAAACAGATGAATGTATCCTTCTTTGCTTTGCCTACTAGGAGGCTCAGGATAAAGCTCTCCATTGACCATGGGAACTGAAGTGCAGAACTTTATGTTATACATTTTCTATATTCATCTTAGCTCTGGATTCATCATATTTTTTCCAACTTTTTGTGCCCCTTTGTCATTTTCCTACACATATTTTGCATCTTATTATGCTGTATATACTTTTGTAAGCCCCTTTAAATTGTTTTTTAAAGGAACCATGGGATGAAGGCAATCATTTTCTTTCTTTTTTCACTGTATCATTCTAATTTTTTCCTATCATAAATCTTAAAATATGTCTTCCACTAATTTTTGCTTTCTCACATTTTCACCATATTATCTGATATGTACATAGAGAAACATATGTCCTACTGTGAATAAGTGGGTGTGGTGGTCTGTACATATACATATATATGTGTTCGATCTATCTATCTATCTATCTATCTATCTATCTATCTATAGAGATTCCCGAATCTGTGTTATTTTGCACATATGGGATTATGAAGGATAAATTTCTGAATATCTTTCATTAAAGTTTTTCTAAACATGAAGACATCTATGCAAATATATAATCATTGCTGCACTATAAGTTCTCCACAGAGAAAACTTTATTTCTAAGCTTATCTGAAAAAAATATCCAGTTTTCTAATATTCTTGTGAACATAATAATCCAAATGCTCTCCTTCTTCGACTCAGTAATGTGTATTTCTAAAACATCTTCACCGAAGTGCCCATAACTGCAGAAAGAAAGTGCGACTGTATGCTGCACAGGAGGAAAACGTTACCCTCTACCCTCTTGGGGTCTCTGGCTGGGTCTAAGAATTAACCTGACAGACACATGAGCAAGAGAAAAGGGTGCACCATTGTATTGGACAGGGTTCTCTAGATTAACAGAATACACAGAATGAGTATATTTAAAAAAAAAGATTTATCAGATGGCTTACAGTTTGCAGCAATGTAGTCCCAGGTTCTGACTGCACGTGGAGGGTCAGAGGAACCAGTAGCTGGTCGAACGGTCTAAGAGCTGGAGTCTTAGGATTGGAGCAACCACTAATTCAGTCCC
>PVJS01064201.1:0-10290 GCA_004027185.1 Glis glis | reverse complement strand
GATGTACATATACAAACCTATAAGACTCAATCACTATCTGGAGCATGAAAGGGAGGGAAGGGGGAGGGAATAGGGTGGGATTGGAGGGAGGGCTAAATGTGCAATGTGTGCATGTATGATGTTCATACCCTGACATATATCAAAATGTATAATTATAATTTACAATGCACCAATAAATGAACATAAAAAGTTAAAAAAAGAAAAAAAAGAATATCATTCTTAGAAAAAAAGAGGTTATCAAGATTTTTTTAACACAATGGCCACTAACAATTGTGGCATGTTTTCAGAGTAGGTGATTTTTTTCTTTTGATTCTTAGGTTCTGCACCCTGGAGGTAACTCCTCCACTTGTACTGTTTCCATGGCCCATGTCTTTATCCTCTGGGAGAGCCTTTCTTCCCCTACCATGTTCCACAGCCATGTCTGATAGCAAGCGTTTGAAAATATGTCTTCTTTGGGAGCTAAGCAGGCCTCTCAACTTGCTTCCTAGCTATAGAATTTGGGACCCAAAAGTTGTTTTTAAGTTTGTTTTTAACTCATCTAATCCTGACTAGTGGCTTTCATAGCAGTACAATTCACAACACTCAAAAACTTAGTGGTCTTTTTATCTGTTAATTCTAATCTGTTCCATGTGTCAGAATCTAAACTCATGAATTGTGTTGAGATATGGTTCTCTCAACTTAGCTGCAAGTACCTTGATCTTATCAGGCTTCTTGGGAGAGCCAGCCTTTCCAATACTTTCCAGAAGCCTTTGTTTAACTCAGGGGATTTACAGGATCCCAAATTAAATGCCTATAGTCTCAGGAGGATCACAGTTTTGAGGCCAGTGCACAGTAACTTAGCAAGACCCTATTTCAAATTAAAAATAAAAAGTGCTAAGGGTGTAGGCCAGAGGTAGAATGCCCTGGGGCTCCATCCCCAGTATCGCACACATACACATACACACACACACACACACACACACACAAATGACTTCTAAATCTTTAAGTAAACAAGGAAACCATTATATTATTTTGAGAAGACAAAATTTTTATTCACCTTAAAACCATTGGGTGTTAGTAAAGTCCCTGATAACCCAGTCCTTGAGTTAGTCTGTGAATCTTTGCCATGTAAGACATTTGTCAATGGGTAGAAATGAGAAACACAGACAGGAATCTTGCAAATCTCTACATTCACATTTGTTCCTCTTTGCAAAACAGAGAGAGAGAGATTGTGTGTGTGTGTGTGTGTGTGTGTGTGTGTGTGTGTATTTCTTCTTGTAACTTTGTCAAAAAGAGCCAGTAGCATCAAAACACATTAGTAACATTCTGTTTCTGTCTTTTCACCTAAAACTAGAAGCTACTTTCTCATTGCCTAGTTACCAAATGTTTGAGCACCATATAATATTGGTTGCCATCTTTCCAGTTTCAATAATTGTTCTCTTGCCTGGCCTGATAGACAATACATGTTTTCAGATTTTTGTTTGTTATAGCAACACCATACTTTTATTACCCATTAATGTAATGTCTTATACCTTAATTATGTTATATTTATGATAAAAAATGACTCAAAATCTCAGTGGTGGCTTGCAACAAGTTTTAGTTTTTATTTAAATTGTGCATTAAATGTGGGGCTTAGTCATATCCTTTTCTTCATTCCATAAATGCAATTTGAAGTATCCCTCTTTTTCCTGGACCTGTTGATGTATGGCAGAGGGAAAAGAGAAATGGTAGAATTATGTGATGGCTCTCAAAACTTCTACTTTAAAATGCCATGTATAATTTCAATGTCTATTACATGTGCAAGACACAAGATCAAGCCTAATGTCAATGGATCGGTAGGTCAGGTAAGGTGAAATCCTATTGTAGTTTGGCAGTAAAGTATTAGAAATAATAATACAATTTTTTATTCCCTCCCTAGAGTGCAGAAGGGAGTGCAAATAGAAACAAAAGTGAGATGCCATTTTATGTGTATCTGATTTGCAAAAGGCCAAAATGCTGATTGTGCCAAATATGTTTGAAGATGTGAGAAAATAGGAACTCTCATTCCTTGCTTTTGAAACTATTAATTTTATAATCACATAGAGAAACATTTGGTCATAGGTAGTAAAGCTAACAAGTATATAGTCTGTCATCTAGAAATTCTGTATTTTCTAGTAAAATACCGTACATATATATCTCAGAGTATGTAAAAGGAGATTCATCACAAAATTATTTTTAATTAGATTAGTTTTAAGGAGTTTAAATGATCAGCAAAATAGAAATCACTAAATTATGGTATTTTTATATGATAAAATGCTAAATATCAGTTGCAATTAATAAGACTACATCTACATGCATCTGAATTGATAATTTTTAAGAAATATAGTGGAAAAACTAATTTCAAAATATATGTAAAGTATACATTAAGTTTACACATGAGAAAACATGTTACTTATTTATGTTTTTATATACAGCAAAGTTATAAAAGCAAAGACAAGAAAGAAATCAGTTGAGCTGGGCAGAAGAGGTAGAAGAGGAAATGGAGTGGAAAGCTTCAACAGTATCTTTAACATTTTATTTTCTTTAGCATGGAGAAATGTTTCCACTTGTTGCATCTGGCATGTGTTGCACTCATTGTATTTTTGAAATATTTCTTTTTTTTTTTTTTGCGGTACCAGGGATTGAACCCAGGGGCGTTCGACCTCCGCACTATGCCCCTGGTCCTATTTTTTATACTTTATTTTGAAACCGGGTCTCACGAAGTTGCGGAGGGCCTCACTAAGTAGAGAGAGGGAGCGAGAAAGAGAGAGCGAGCTGAGGCTGGCCGCGAACCCGGATCCTCTGGTCTCCGCCTCCCAAAGTACTGGGATTACAAGCGTGCGCCACCATGCCCGGCTTGTATTTTTGAAATATTTCTTATGTGAAAAGCAAAGAATGAGAATAAGTTATATAAATGATGGTAAATTCACACAATGGGTTCAATCTATATCTTGGCAATAAAAATGTCTCCAACAAATAAAAAGTTAGAGAAAAATATATAAGGAGTTGCATATTGATATCTGACAACATTCAACATAAAGCTACCTATTTATAAATAGTCACACATATATTTATAAATGTATAGGAAAAATCTGGATGAATACAGACTAGATCATAACAGTGTCTGCTGAAGATAATTAGACTCGGATTGGGAAGGAAGGCATTTCCTTTAGCTATATTGTATGAATTTAAAAATAGTATTATTTTTATTATTATATGTTATTTTTATTATAAAACTAAAAGAGTTGAGTATTAAAAGTTCAGCAGTGGTGACCGTTATTTGCCACCATAATTTTATTGAATTCTATTTGACACAGGATGTTGTTGGAAACTCTTCTACAGAGTATCCATAAAGTCTGGAAATATGACTATTATATCATCAAGGACAATGTCTGTTTGTGAAAAATAAATAATGGTATCTGTGTTTTCAGACATTTTCAACACTTTATGATGCCAGCAAGTATGAGTGAAGATCATCAATATCCCAAAATGCTCTTTGAATACTTGTTTAAAATTGCTTAAGAAACATACCTTGGAAAACACTAGCATTTTGAAATAATATTATTACTTATGGAAGACAGTGAGTAGTGAAGTTAAAATGAAGACACTGTAATTTTTTAGCCATTTTCTCCAAAATGATAATGCTTTTTAAATATTTGACCATTTCTGTTTCAATTTTTAGCTGGAAATGGGTAAAACACAGTAGAATAGAATCCAAGTTATAGCTCTTTAGAAAGTTGAATGTAGCCTCAGAGATGTCCTGTGTCTCTCTCCCCACTTTTTACTGCAAAGTCCTTTCATTGTAGCTTTTATATGCTCAAGACTTTGAAGATTGGACATTATTATTTTTGATCCAAGGAAAGCTTAGGAACTATCCCAGGCCTACTATTCTCCATTTGAAATTTTAGATCATTGTATGTCCTCTACTTAGTTCAGAGACTGGCTGCTACCACGTAAAGCATTTCTGCTTTTGCAATACAAAAAGATTTTTTTTTAGTGCATGTGGATTCTCTGAAAATGTGTGTGCTATTCTAAGAGTTCAGGGTTTTATACTTTAGCAGAGCGTCCTTTCCTTTTGGTGGGAGTACATATGCAGTGGAAGAGGATCTCATTACCACTGAATATACCAGAGTCCCTCCTAAGCTAACCAAGCACCACCTATAAGCAATGGATACTTGAGAAAGACAATGGGCGGGGTTGATAGATCCTGCCTATGAGAACAAAGGCAATCAGAAGAGCCATAGAGTGTGAATGAGGACATGACAATTCTGAAAGAAACAGTATACCACCACAAGCCTACACAATCATGGGTCATTTAACGACCAGGATATAATCTGAGAACTGTTGTGCTTAGGTGATTTCACTGGTCTATGAACATTATATGTAAGCCTTTAGACCTGGCATTTTTGGGGGGAGGAGAGAGGTGATACTCAGGATTAAAACCAGGAGTGCTCTACCACTGAGCTACATCCCTAGCCCTTTTCATTTTTTTTTAATTTTGAGACAGGGTCTCACTAAGTTGCCCGTCAGCCTTGAACTTGGAATCCTCCTACCTCAGCCTCCGGAGTAGTTGGGATTACAGGTGTGCACCCTTGCCTGGTTTAGACTTGGCCTCTTGATACATTCAAGGGACATGGTATACATGAGCTATGAAGGCTTCTGTCAGTGTAACATGGCATAATGTTTTACAGCAAATGCTTTTATATTTATGTGTGTGTGTGTGTGTGTGTGTGTTTTGCTAGGGATTGAACCCAGGGACATTCTACCTCAGAGCTATACACCCAGCCCTATTTTATTTTGAAACAGGGTCTCACTAAGGTATGGTCATTTATTATCATTATCAAATATTATATACTATATACAATTATATGTCTATACTTTTACCCAACTGGCAGCATGTGCGTTTACACCAGCATCACCACAAACATGTAAGTAAAATGTTGTGCCATGACCCTGAACATCACTGGGCAATAGGCGTTTTTCAGCTCCATTACAATCTTATGAGACCACTGTGTGTGTGGTGAGTCATTGACTCATACATCCTTATTGTGCACATGACTGTACTTTCAGCAGGCACTGTCATATCCCCTGGACTCTTCTACTCTTACTTCAGAATCCATTGTCTCAATTTACAATTGCCAGCACATTTAATTACTAGCCCTGTTATGTTTTGCATGAAGACTTTTTCTGGTAGCTGAATAAACTTATACTGGATTTATATCCAGAGTCAACATTTGGAGGAACCGAAATTAAAAACATTGTTGCCTCTTTATTCCAATTCACCTTCTCAAGCCATTTTGTAAAGGATTTGATTGTAGTCCGAAGTGAGACAAGGGAACTCTTCCAGTAAGGAATACCTTTAAGGTATTGTAGTATCTGGAAACATTAATGGAGCCACATGGTGCTCTCATTTATATATGGCATACCTTTGATTCTGGATTCAGCTTTGCTCCTAGTTCTCATATGCTTGCTATTCCAATGTCCTGCATCTAAATTCTAGCCCAGTAACTACAGGACCCCACCCCCCGCTCCACTTTTGCCAAGTCTGCGACATAAATAGAACTGCGGCTTGCTCAGCAGCATCGTCAGAGGACCTCAGGGGATAAGGTAGAACTACTGAGCACTTGCCTTTGGCCCCTTTAATTCTTGAGATTTCCATTTGGCCAAGGAATAAAAACCAAAGTTAATAGAATACAGATTCCATTACTGTTTCTTTCCTTTGCCTGATGCTATTCTTGAAATAACAATATTTTTCATTAAAAATATATAGTGAAAAATGTTTATTTTTAATTTCTTTATAATGTTAATTGATATCTAGAAGTTGTCCATATTTATGGGGTACCATAAAACATTTTGATACATGTATACAATGAGTAATGTTCCAATCCATGTAAATATATCTATCACCTCAAACATTTATCATTTCTTAATGGTGAAAGCATTCAAGCAAATACTTAACATTGAAAGTCTCAGTGTCTGAACACTCTTCATATATGATTGAAATAAAGACTGAGGCAAAAAAAAACTGGTTTTCACTGTCTGGAAAGTTAGTATTTATGTATATATAATTTCTTTCCTCTTGACTGATGACTGAGTCAGGCAGGTTCAGAATTGACTCAGACAACCCTCTCCCCATTTGATTAGCAAATATATGGTTCTGTTCTGGTTTTCTGAATGGGTGTTCTTATTTACATTTCACTAGATTGCACTGGCCAAGCAGGACGCCCAGACCCCTGAAGGCACCAGTGTTGTTAACAGCGTATCTATGAGACAAAGAGAAGAAAAAGAGAATTCTCCTAATTCTTTCTCCTCCTTAGCCAGTAGCATGTATCTTGTCTGGAAAGAATAGCATAATAATGAATTTGTTTTCAATTAATATTATTAAATCTATGATTACCTACAGCTAGAAGTTATGGATGCCTTTTCATGGAAAGGAACAGATGGGAAAGAAACTCGTATGGCAATGGCCTGGTTATTATTTTTCATAATCTCATTTCTAAAGGAAGAGGCTTATAGGGAATATGAATGGATTATTGTGGTTCTTCTTATCCTTGGCTGTACATTAGAATAACCTGCAGAGCAATGGAAACTCCTCCCTCCCTCTTCCAGGGATGTTTTTAATTCACTGGACTGAAGTAGCTCAGGGCATCAGTAGTTTCCATAGCTGCTAGGGGATCCTGATCTGTGCCTGAGTATGGGAACCACTTGCTAGAGGAATATAGCATTTCGTAATGGATGGAGTAGTAGAAATAGAAGAATAGAATCTGAGTTCTAACCCTGACTCTGCCACTTTGGGCACTCTTAACCTCTATGGAATTATATCAGTTAAAAAAAAACTATGGTTATTGTGATAAGCAAACTCTCAAATTCTTTCTGCTATGAAAACGTGTAATTCTATTTATCTCCTTCCCCCAAAAAGGCTTTGATTTCAGACATTGATATATACTTTCAAATGTAAAAAATTAAATATGGATCTGATATTGTCTCTGACCTTAAGGAATTATTAACTGGTGTGAGAGACTGGGAATGTTCACAGTTAATTTTGATACAGAGTTTAGTTAATACCAGTAAATCACAGAAAACAATGGCAACAAACAACTGCCTTTTAAACAGAAAAATCTCAATCTCTCAATCTCAGAAAGAATCTGAGATTTGAGCTCAAGTTCAAATTGGCTTGTTTCAGGTTAACAAGCAGCATTTGCAAGGGCTCTGGAGTACGGAGGACACAGGGTAGGTATGTGGGGAACAAATGTGGCTTAGGGTGGTCACTGATTGATACAATAAACTAAAAGTTATAAAGGTTTCCAGGTGCAGACTGGGAAGGGTCTTAAATACAGGCACTCATTCAATTATAAGAGGAATAAAAGTTTGATACTTGCATTTTACATTTTGAGAAATATTTCCCATGTGCCCTCTGGGCTCCTTCCTGGGTCATTGCCATGGGGAGGTTTTAATTGACAAGACCAGGAATCAGACTCGAGTCTGAATGCAGAATCCATGAAGTCTTTCTAAACCATCACACCATACTGCCTCAGGCTTTTCACATATATAGCAATGAGAAAGCCTTTCCACCTTATAAAGTTACTGTGATTGATTGAATGAGATGGAGCATGTATGATGTTTCACCGCATGCTTGATACATATTAAGTGCTCAGTAAATTATATATTTCGGTCCTATGGTGCTTTCATTCCGGCAGCCTCTGGGCCTGTGTTCCCTCCAGCAATGCAAGGCTTGCACACTCAGCACTTTTATCTGTGGTGCTTAGTTACATCCTGACTGACAGTCTCCATTGCTCATATGCAATGGAGTATAATTTCTCAGTCCTCTCACTCAATTTAATTCAATATATATTTACTGAAAGCTACCAGTGCTCAACAGACCATGTAGGTGGCCCTACGTAAGGTGTCAGAGGATGCAAAAATTAATATCGCATACTCTGCATTCTAGGAGCTTGTAATCCAATAATGGGGAATACGCATATTCATAAACATCTAGTACAAGGCCAGCGTAGACATGGCCTGGATTGCCTGCTGGAGGCCAGAGAAAGGGCAGATGTGAAATCTGAAGTTTATTTTATAATTAGGCCTGAGTATAATGGCTGGTTTAAGTTGTAACTATTTGGCAAGAAGCCTAAGGTACTTTGGTTCAGAGATTACACATAAATTGTAATCAAACTGCATCTTAGGAAATAGAGGAAAAGATCTAATTACGCAGTTTGTGAGTTTTATTTATCTTTTAATAATCATGCAAAACAAAAACTAATTTACCAGTCATACATTTGTACTGCATTTCAACATGAGTGTGTCCAACATATCAAAAACATATTTTGTAGAATTCAGTAAACGAAAATTTCATTTCCTCCAATAACTTACCAAGCAGTAACCCTTGTCAGTTGTTTTACTATCTCGTCACTCAAATGACTGAAGAACTTTACTCATTAAACACATGTATAAAAATGACAACATTGGAAAATCATCTTGATCTTTTTTTTTTTTTTGCGGTACCGGGGATTGAACCCAGGGGCATTCTACCTCCAAGCTACACCCCCAGCCCTATTTTTTATCCTTTATTTTGAAACCAGGTCTCATGAAGTTGTGGAGGGCCTCACTAAGTAGCTGAGGCTGGCCGCGAACCCGGATCCTCCGGTCTCTGCCTCCCAAGTACTGGGATTACAAGCGTGCACCACCACGCCTGGCTCATCTTGATCTTTTGATGAGCATTGTTTCTTCAGATTTAAACAGTTAAAGATTCTGATTCCTTTTCACTGCTATTGTTAATGTAGGAAATTGAAAGTTATCAGAAGCCTAAAATCTATTAGCTGTTTCTACTAAGATTTGACTCTTAATTGGTGTGCTCTTATCCTCTATGCAATTTACACAAGTTGCCCAACTCAAATTAGCTTATCCCCTACAAAGAATGAAATGCACAGCCAAAATTTATTTATTAAAGAAAAGCAAACATGTCTATAAAATATCATTATTGATTAGGAAATTCACTTGAAAGGAAAACCCTCAGAAAGCATAGTCCTTTCCAGCCATTAAATGGCCTTTTTCTGAGTTAAAGGAACAGATTTCTATCTTTTTTTATAACTCTGAGATATTATAATTAAACTGCTTGCACCTACCATCACACTGTGCTGCCTCAGTGTTCTCATCTGTAATGCAGTACTACATATTGAGTGAAGCTAAATCTGGCTTCCAACCTTAATTAAGAAAGTGCTGTTACATGCAGCAATGCACAGGCCTTCCATTTCCCAGTGCCCAGTGAAGACATAAATTCCTCACTGCCTGAATTAATACAGCCACACAGGCACATAAGGACCAGAATCTTCATCACCAGCCCATAATTTTGATGGCTCATCCTTGGCAAGGTATTCTAACTAGGCACTGTAATGGGTATGCACATAACCAAACACGCTGATGATGTTGCTTTTACATCTGAGGGTTCCTGGCAAGCTAAAGGAGGCCGGAGGAGATGACAGGGTAATGGAAAGAACAGCATTTTATGAAGTAGGAAAAAATCCTGAAAGACTAGATAACATCAATGAATATTGCTCCTCAGATAGAACTCTTATGTATACTCTTCATGCAAGAAGCACTTTGATGGTACTAAAAATAGTCTCCTTTTGCGAACAAAGATCATGTTTATAGTAGCGCTAAGAGGGAACTATTGAAATTTTGGAACCTTCTGAAGAAATGTGAGGTCCATGCTCTGGTAAGGGCATACTGAGGGTGTCTTGGAGAAAGATTAATAAGGTCTTTGTTAGCGAATAGTAATAACAATTTACTGACAATGCACTAGAAGATAGTTAAACCTATGTTGACCATAAGACCTATATTCACTCATTAAACAAATACTTATTGAGAAAAAAATCCTATACCAACCACTGTCTAGGAACCAGGGATAAGTCATAAGAATGATGCTTTCTGCTTTCAAGAATAGCAATAAAAACTAAATTAACAAAATTAATTCAAATTGTAATAATATTGTGTATAAAATTAGCATGATGTCATAACAATAGAGACTGACTGGTTAGAGGATCATTCCTCAGGCACAGACTTCTTTAGGGTAATCCAGAAAGAGCAAGAAGGACAGTGTGAGTGACAGAGTGTAAGAGAGGGGTTGGAGAGGTAGGCAAAGGGCCTCATCTTACAGAAGTGGCATTTAGGGCACATAAGGAATTTGGATTTCATTCCAAATGTAATTCTAGAAGATAGAGAATTTAAACAGTAATGTAGAGGTACTATGGAATCCTGCCCCTTTTAAGTGTTCATTTATATATATATATATAT
>PVJS01064200.1:0-10290 GCA_004027185.1 Glis glis | reverse complement strand
CTTTGGGGGTCTTGTTGAGGAAGTTTCTACTTGTGCCTATATGTTGGAGTGTTGGACCCTACGCCCTCCTCTAGTAATTTCAAAGTCTCTGGTCTAATTTCCAGGTCTTTGATCCATCTTGAGTTGACTCTTATACAGGGTAAGAGGTAGGGATTTAATTTAATTTTTCTACAAATGAATAACCAGTTTACCAATACCATTTGTAGAAAAGGCTGTCTTTTCTCCAACATATGTGTGTTTGGCACCTTTGTCGAAAATCAATTGGTTATAAGTGTGTGGATTTTGCTCTGTATCTTCTATTCTATTCCACTGGTCTATGTGTCTGTTTTTGTGCCAATACCATGTTATTTTTATTACTATAGCTCTGTAGTATAATTTAAGTCAGGAATTGTGATGCCTCCTGCATGGTTCTTATTGCTGAGAATTGTTTTGGTTATTCTGGGTCTTTTGTTTCTCCATATGAAATTCAGGAATGATTTTTCTAGGTCTGCGAAGAATGGCATTGGTATTTTGATAAGGATTGCATTGACTCTGTAGATCTATCTTGATATACAAAATAAATTTATCAAAGGTAGAAATAAATACCTGTTGTTGATATAAGTTGCTAAGGCTGGTCTTGAACCTGCAATCCTCCTGTCTCAGCTTCCCAAGTACTGGGATTACAGGAATGTATCACTGTGTCTGGCTTATTTTTCATTTGTGGAATAACAGAGGAAAAGAACACTGAACCAAAAGTAAAGAAGCTGGAGTTTTATATGATTTCATGTGATCTTGGAGATGTCATTCAATATTTCCATGCTTAAATCCTCCTATCTTCATGCTCCACTCCTCAAATCCTCTGAGACTAAAGAACCTCCACAATTCCTCTTCTCCATATTCTCTGATAAGAGTATATACTGTGTGTGTGTGTGTGCGCAAGCGTGTGTGTGTATGTGTTGAGATGCTCTGTGTACAGTATCTGAGACTTTGAAAATGTAAGTTACTCAGTTGACCCACTAGATGGTAGCAAATTCTGAATGATTACTGAGTGGTTGCTGAGTGATTGCAGGCAGCCAACAACTTTCATAACATTCTGAATTCTGCTGTCAAAAGTTAGTGGAAGGACTTTGCCTTTCTTGGAAAAAAAACCCTTGAGTTTTATGACTGGAGGTGTAGCTCAGTGGTAGAGCACTTGCCTAGCTTGTGCGAAGCCCTGAGTTCAATCCCTATTGAGGGGGGTGGGGAGTTTTACTCTCAGCTCTGCCATTTATTACTTGAATGATCTTGAGCAAATGAGCCTTTTAAAGTTTCTGATTTCCTCATCATAAAATCAAGCAGTATCTTGAAGATCTAAAACTATGATTGAATACAGTTATCTTAGTAAGAACAAGACATGCCTAAATAGTAAAGTCTCTTTTCTACCTTGAGCCATTGAAATAGTCTAAACTTGACACAAAGAAAAATTCACGTTATATCTATGAGACAGTAGTCCACTAATGTTTTTAAGTTTCCTCATGTATAAAATGGGAAAGTAATACTATTTCTTAGAGGGTATTGTAATGATTAAGGTATCACAAGTAAAGCAATAATAAATGTTAATTACTAGTATTGTTGGTGGTCCTTTTAAAATTACTATGGTTTTGCCCCATAGCATTTTGATCCCCTCAAGCCATTGACCACCCCTCTCTTTTGACATTTGTAGGTATAAGCCAGTGGCTACAAACTGTGATTTCTAGGTTCAAAGTCTTCACAGAATAGTGTTGGGTCCAGAAATAGTTCATGGAACCCTCTCTAGTTGAAGTTGATGCAGAAAGGTCCAAGTCTTAGATCTGTAAGTCTAAGCCTTTTGATTTAATCAATCCTCACTAAATCCCCTTAGCAGGGCTATCTTAGTGTATTCTGATCTGAATTTGCAGCCTGTAGATCCCCCCTTAAGGAGTGGGGAATCAGCATGAAGTTTCCAGATAGACAGAGTGGGCTTCCAACCTTAGAAAAAACTACAAAGACTAGCAACTCAGAAAGATAAATACCTAGGTTACAGGAGCCAATTGGATATTTATTCACAACAATCATCAACTATATTTCTTCTTCTAAAAATATTGTTATATGTTGTCTGAAAGAGGACTACCATGTGCTCTTGGGTATTGTTTTATAGACTTAAAGACATAAGGTCAAAGGCACCACGTCCTCAAAGTAAATAAAATTCCTAGGACGCACCCCACTTCTTTGTCTCCATTAACTGTCATCACTTTTCAAACTGATATGATAACCCAGAAGAATCAAGGTGAAAATCAGAGCAAAAGCTAACTGTAGTTACTACCAAGAACCATCTTTTTTCTCGACCCACCTTTTTTCCCAAAGAACTATATTGCAACAAATTTTTTCACTTTATTTTTCCATTATTTTTCAGTGTTTAGCATGTAACTTACTTAGCAGTGCTATGGGTACATAGTGATATCATGCTCTGTGTAACAGGGTGAGCCCAAGGCAAGATACTGGTGCTGACGGGGAGTTGTGAGTCAGGGAATGTGGCCCAGCCCAGGGCAAATGAGGTGGAGGACAGAGCTCAGACACTCAAGAACAGGGCAGGTCATGAGAAAGCAGAACCAGTCAGAGCTGAGGCCAAAAACATCTTACACCTTTTATCCTAGATGCTAACAAGGATGAAGACAGGAACCTAAAGACTTAGCAGCATTCCAAGACCTGAGGCTGCTGGGGGGTAAAGGAAACAAGGAAAAGAGTGTTGTTGTCACGCTAATAAGGAAGTATTAAAAATCTGTCTCCTTGTACCACTGGTTCTCATTCACTAAACGATGCCACAAGACTTTCAAAAAGGAAAATAAAAAATAGTTCTTCAAGCCAGGCGTGGTGGTGCACACCTGTAATCTCAGTACTTGAGAGGCTGAAACAGGAGGACCGCAGGTTTGAGGGCAGCCTTAGCAACTTGGTGAGACTCTGTTTCAAAATTAAAAATCAAAAGGGCTGGGAGTGTAGCTTGGAGGTAGAACACCCCTGGGTTCAATCCCCAGTACACCCCACCTCCCACCCCAAATAGTTCAACACATATGCCACCTTCAGAAGGAGCAGTGAATGCAAAATAGAAGAAAAGGGGGAAAAAGGCTGATCTCGAATTCCATATTCTTCAGCTCAGGGGAAATTCTGTAAATACAAACCACCACTCATTACATCATGAGCTCACTGAGGGCAGAGACCCAACCTGACCTCCCTTTTTTTCACCAGGGGCCACACAAACACTCAGGGACTGTTTGCCTTCCTTCCTGTTGTTTTGGATGATACCATTGAGTAACAGACCAAAGAGAAAGCAACCAAAGTGTGGGGTCATAAACCCCTGACCTTTACCCCTCTCCTGACCTTCATGCTGAACTTGTGTGAGTGTATGAATGAGTTCAGCCACCCCCACAGGAGATAAGGCCATGACATAGGTTTCAAAAGGATGTAAATTCCCCATGTCCCATGTTCCTATGACAGTTGGTGGCGCCGAACACCCTGAATACCATTCCAGGCGCTCATGGTGAGTTCTATGGACTTGCTTCACACAGGGTACAACCTGTTGGAAATCAGAAGATCTATACACTGGGCCTACTTTTGGCAGCTACTAGCTATGTAACCTGAAATAAGCCATTTAATGTTTATTTTCCTTTTTCATAAGTTAGGTTAATTGCCTCTAATGTCCATTTCAGGGTAATAGTCTGATTCTAAGCTGATCATCAAGAAGAGAAAATTAGATTCAACAGGGCCAGCCAGTGTTCCTGATCTTTATAAATTCCCACAGTTTTTTCCCTCCCTAATCCACATACTTTTCAGTGTGTGAACAACTAAACTGCTTACTGGAGATTTACTGGTAACATAAATGCAAGGAGGATTCCAGTAATTACATGTAATTATCCTTTTGGGGTACTTCAGAGCAGTGTGAACTTTCCTGTTTCAATACTCTCCTGAATTGATTGACTGCCAATCTAAAAAGAGAATTTAAGATAATTTAAAGCAAAAGTACAAAATAAAAGGATTCCTATGCTTCATCCAATAAATCTTATATGAAATGGTCTTTAGGTTTACTACAAGTATCACATGAAATGATGATGAAATTAACAAATGTTGACAAATTAGGCCATCAGTAGGCAACTGACTGAAAACATAGGTCAATGGAGGTGGAACTCTGTAATACTCAGTTTGCAGTCTTGTGACACTGAGGCTTATGGGAAATGGTTTCACTGAGTTGAAAAGACCCTCAACTGTTTAATCTGAGGCCTTCAAGGAGGGTTGGAAGGAGCAGGCGATGATGAGTTTGGGAGCTGGAGCAGCCCTGGTTAAAGCTACAAAGAAGCTGTTTAACTCTAAACCCTAAATAATCCCATCAGCACCACCATTCCATTAGGGTGCTCGGTGTCCTCCAACAAATGTGTAATTGCACAGATTCTTTAGTTAAAAGTGTATCACTTTCGGCCAGGCGTGGTGGCACATGCTTGTAATCCCAGTACATGGGAGGCGGAGACCGGAGAATCCGGGTTCGTGGCCAGCCTCAGCTACTTAGTGAGGCCCTCCGTAACTTCGTGAGACCCAGTTTCAAAATAAAGTATAAAAAATAGGGCCAGGGGTGTAGCTCAGAGGTAGAACACCCCTGGGTTCAATCCCCGGTACCGCAAAAAAAAATGTATATCACTTTCCAATCAAATAAAAATTGTTCTACCCAGTTCCAGTTTAGAATAAGATAGAGTAAGTACACTCTACCCTGTAACTCTCCCTGAATGTAGCCAAAAACTTACGGAACACAAAGCAGGTATTAGAAGACTCTTAAAGTACACGGTAAACAGATTAAGAAAGAAGATAAGACTTGAAGTACCATTTGACCACCAGTGTATGTAACAAGTTTTCCCACTGATGTTCCCTGGCCTAACCTCAAAGTAGCCTAAAACCTAGATGTCAAATCAGTAAAAACAAAAAGAGCTCCAGAGAAAGCCCTCTAGTTTATGCTTAAGGAGCAGAGAAGGAGCCACTTGACAGAATTCCTAAAACTCTGAAGAAGGAGAAATTTCCTCTCCATTTAGGAAAGCTCAGATCTCAAGACCCAACAGGGTGGGATAATCCCATTGTTTTTTTACCTACCCTATCATTCTATTGCTTATACACAGACACTGGTAAAGTCATGAGTCATTCTATAATTTATTTGGAAAGGTAAATGTTCTAAATTTTAAGGGAGAATAAAGTTGTATGAATCATACTACCTCTTTTTAGGACTTATTATAAAGTTACCATCATCAAGATGGTGTGGTATTGCCAAAGGGAATGACATATAAATCAACAGAACAAATTAGAGAATCCAAAAATAGACCCACACAAATATGATCAATTAATATTCAACAAAAATGTACATGCAAGTCAATGAAAAAAAGATAAGTCAATGGAGAAAAGATAGCAATTGGTCGATATTAAGCAATTGGTGTTTAAGCAATTAGACATCATAGGCAAAAAAATGAACATTTATCTAAATCCCATATCTTATATACTAAACAAATCAAAATGGATCATACATATAAATGTTAAATGTATAATTACAAACTTTTAGAAGTAAATATATACAGGTATTAGAATTCCTAGATTTATATGCCAAAATGTCAATTTTATTGTATGCTAATTTTAAAAATAAAAATTAAAAAGAACCAACCCTTTTTCCTCTGATTCATGTTCATCACTATTAGACAAGAGGTAGCAAAGAATTAGGTAAAGGTATTACAATGAGACTACAATTTTAACTAAATTTAAACATTTGGTTCCTAAAAAAATTCCCTAAGGAATGGAAATTCCAACTTTCACTGTAACCCTAGTTGGGTTAATTTTCCTAAATTCACACCATTGCACTATGCTTACAAATACTGTGGTCTTACTCAGGATGTCCCTAATGAGCTTAAGGGCAGAGGCAGAAGAAAGCTAATATCAAGAAATGTGCCCTACCTCATATTCAACAAGCTAAATGTTTCAGGGGCAACAAAAGCTCTTCAGTAAAACATTAGTACTGGTGCCACCATGACTTCAACACTGGCCCACTCAGACTCATCTACGCCTCCTCTGGGTGGTGAGATATGGTTAAAGAAACAGAGAGGGCACAAAGAGCACCAAAGGACATTAAAATAATGAATATCACAATCTTGCAAAAAGCAGATATAAAAGTTTTCCATTGCTGTTCTACCAAATTATCACAAACTTAAAGGCTTAAAATAACACAATGTTTTCTCTTAACCATTATATAGTTCATAAATCTAACATAAGTCTCACTGACCAAAATCAAGTTGTCAGCAGAACTGCTTTCCTTTCTGAAAGCTCTGGGGGATAATCCATTGCCTTGTTCCATCCAGCTTTGAGAGGCCACCCACATTTCTTGATCCATGGTCCCTTTCCAGCACCATCGAAGTCAGCAACACTGTTTCTCCCTGTGTCTTTCATTCCTAATTTCATTTCCCTCTGACACTCCTCTCTGCTTCCTTCTTCCACTTGTAAGGACCCTTGTGATCACACTGGGCCCACTGCGGACAGCCCAGGATAATATCCCTATTTTAAAGTCAGCTGACTAGTAACCTTAATTGCCCTTTGCCATGTAACCTAACTTATTTACAGGTTTCTATGATTAGAGTATGTTCATCTTTGGGGGGCCATTGTTGTGTCCCTCGTAGTAGGCTTTCCTAACTGATGAATTTTTGAACTCTGACATGGAATAAAAAAAGGTATTGAGATGTTTAAGACAAAGCTATATCTAAAAAAGAAGGTTACGCATGAGCCAAAGAAAACTTATTTACATGTGACTGGAGTTTGAAATGCTTTTATTTTGTTCTTATAAGTTCTTCATCTCAATGATATTACCCAGCAGTCTATACTCTATGTTTCAGGTCCATAACTCCATAAGCATGAGGTTGAATAAAAAGTTCATTTGGTATTCTGTGTAGTTAGGAAAACACAATGAATGTATCAGATACTATTAAATATAAGCCTAAACTGAATCTGGAAGTGCATCTTAACATGATAAATGTAATCAAAGCGCATAGAAAGGGAATACTTATTTATTTACCTGGAATGAAATGAATATAATCTCATTAATGGAGAAAAACTCTGGAAAGAAAATAGAATAATGGGTGGAAAAATAACCCAATAGCCAAAATTATTCTTACACAACTTTTGGTTCTCAAGAACAATCATTTGAATAATCATGTAATCATTACCATATATTGGAAAATATTTACCAAGGCAGTACCCTTTGATTGAAAATAAAAACATCTATATCTGACTATAACTTAGAAATATAATGTAGGATTCCATGGGATAAAGGATGCTTATGTATCTTTTCAATAAATTATATTGACAGGTCATTTCTGATTAATGTTAGTATTCCTGGTATACAGATATACCAATCCTCAGTCTGTTTTCCTCAGAGTGTACTCATGAAAAATGACAGCAATCATATGTGCAATACACATAAATGAGATTGAGGCTCACATCCCTGTGCAGTATTTCTGATGTCATTTCTTTCTTGCCATTGAAGGCAATACAGTTACTAGTTGGAGAATTAAACCTATGTTATTATAGGCCTACCATGAGAGCCCACTAGCTTCTTAGATTCCTCTTCTTTTAATACTCAAACAATTACTATCTGGGTCTCCATCATGTGTGATGTCACAAAGTCCAGGCCTCTTCTGAGAATCACAGATATGGCTTACCTTCTCCTGGCTGTGGCCCTGCCACGTTCCCCACCATTTTCCCCACCTCTGCCATTTCTAACTACTCTCTATGTGGTACAGTTGTCTCTGCTCTGCCTCACTCAGAAACTGGAATCCAACTTCCTCTTCAAAACATAGCTGGCACAAGGCTGTATCCTCCACAAGATTTCAGTCAAGCAATTCTGTTAGAATATAAGTCACTCACCAGCAGGGATCTTTGTCTACCTTGTCACTGACATATCTGAAGCGCCTAAAATTTTGTTTGGCACATAGTACATGTTCAGTAAAAACCTGTAGAATAAACGGAATGTTTACAGAAACATAAGATTATTGCAATGTAGAAAAGTAGGAAATTCTACTCCTAACATCAGTCATGCCTGAGACCTCAACTAAGTCCTCAGGACCTACTCACTCTTCCCACAGAGGAAACCTCATTTTTACTTTATTCTTGCTGTCCAGGAGAAACCAAACCCATCAATCCCGTAATAATCTTTCAAAATGCTGCTCTGACCACACAAAACATACACTTTTCCATTGCTTGTTGGAGCAGTTGGGTTTCTTTTATTCCAAATTCAGCATTCCAGAATAGGGTTTTATTTTACCTTTACATAAGGCAACTATTTACTCCAGAACTCCAAACTCCCATCCCAAAGGTGATAATAAATCTGTCCTTAGCAACACAGAGTGCCAATAAAAGCTCTACAGTTCCAGTTTTCCTTAAGGACTTCAAAGAGTCCAAATCGATCCCCTTCCTCTCCCCCCTTGCATAGACACAGCAGTCTTTGAAAGTGGCAAAAGTGGTATCTCCCGGTCACAAACAAATCCAGCATGAGCAGAGGCCAGGAGGAGAAAATCTGCGCCAGTTTAGAGACCCTCAGGTGTTGTGCCCTGAGACACATGTACCCACTGGACACATGCAAAGATGACTTTGAGTCTCCTCTAATCTTTTTATTTTTTAAATGTTGTATGCAAACTGCCCTGTGATGACTATTATGAGCCACATGTCACTGGTGACCTTTCCTCACACCAGCATGTTGTGATAATTAGCTAAGAGCACAGAGTAATGCTTTCTACCCAAAGGTTTTAACTCTTCTAATGTCCCTTCCAAACTTATACATGGTGTGGAGTATTTTCAAAAGCATAGTTTACAGATGTGGTATATAAGGAAAATACATGTATATAATCAAAGACATAGCAACTCTATATCATAAATGCAGAAAAGATGGACAACATAGCATGTAGCTGAGCATAGATAGTCCTTCAGACTACCTCAAATCCCAGGGGCTTAGCTGGGCATGGTGGCACACACCTGTGATCCTGGTACATGGGAAGCTGAGTCAGGTGGATTTCAGGTTCCAGAACAGCCTCAGCAGCATAGCGAGCCCTTGGCAACTTGGTGAGACCTTGTTTCAAAATTACAAAAAATAGGGTTGGGGTATAGCTCAGAGGTAGAATGACCCTGGGTTCAATATCCAGTAACACACACACAAACACCAGCTCAAAACATGGAGAGATTGGGTATAGGTCCTGGTGACAGTGGCAAGCAGGAACTTTATATTTTCCCAGCTACCTGACACACTCCATGGGTTTTTATGTGACTCTTATTGAAATAGAAATAAATCGGCATATGTCCAGGTCTGAGTAAGGGGATATGTAACTGGAAGTGTTTAGATGAGAGAAGAGAGGGTAGAGCATTTAAGTTTGGGAGAGGGGCCAGAGAGGTACAAGACAGAGTTCTCTTAAATCAAAAGGAGCCAAAATAAGAAAAATACACCTTCCACTACTTGAATTGGAATAAGCATTAGAGTACAACCACCCTCAATTCCCTACTGCAGATATCACTCAATTTATGGTGGAGTTACCTTCTGATAAGCTCATCATAAGTTGAAACTATAAGTCAAAACTGTAGTCAATACACCACCTACCCTGATGAACACTCGACTCCACACTGTAGAGTCCTGGATGCGCATCTTCATGATCATGGCTGATTGGAGTTGTGGTGACCAGCATCACAGAGGGAGAGAGCATCTACCATACACCTTACCCCAGGAAAAGATTCGAAGTAAGGTTTCTACCAAATACTATGGTGAAGTAGAAAAATCATTAAGTGGAACCTTTATTTCTTCGTTTCTCTCTCTCTCTCTCTCTCTCTCTCTCTCTCTCTCTCTTTCTTTTTGACACTAGGGATTGAACCCAGGGGCATTCTACTTCTGAGATACACCCCCAACCCTTTCTATTTTTTATTTTGAAACAGAGTCTTGCTTAGTTGCTGAGGCTAGCCTCAAACGTGTGATCCTCCTGTCTCAGCCTCCCCAAGTACTGGAATTACAGATGTTCACCACCACGCTTGGCTTCAGAATCATTGTTAAATCAATGAATATCTGTACATTATTCTTAGGCTTGGAAAGACTTAAAAAAGTAATTTTAAGAAATGTAAGAGAAAAGCCGGGCGTGGTGGCGCACGCTTGTAATCCCAGTACTTTGGGAGGAAGAGACCGGAGGATCCGGGTTCACGGCCAGCCTCAGCACTCTCTCTCTCTCTCTCTCTCTCTCTCTCTCTCTCTCTCTCTCTGCTTAGTGAGGCCCT
>PVJS01064199.1:0-10290 GCA_004027185.1 Glis glis | reverse complement strand
TCCTCCTCCTCCTCCTCCTCCTCCTCCTCCTTCTTTTGGTTCTGTGGATTGAACCCAGGGACATTCTGTCTCTGAGCTTCACCCTCAGCCCTTTTTATTTTGAAACACGTCTCACTAAGTTGCTGAGGGTCTCTCTAAGTTGCTGAGGCTGGCCTCGAACCTATGATTCTCCTGTCTCACCCTCCCAAGTACTGGGATTACAGGCATGGGCTACCATGCCTGGCTCACTTCGGTGATTCCTAACAGGGGCAAAGGATGGGTGGGGTACAGCACGCTGGGGACATTAGCAGAATGTTGGGAAATGATCTCTAAAAATGCTTCCAGGAGATGATGGGGCCACCTTTCCTCGCAGCACCACCTGTCCAATTCCTGTAGAGAATAACTATGTAAGAACACAGCAAGGGGTATAAGGAAACACCACATTATACTCTGTGCCGATAAGATGGAAATTTTCAAATAAATGGGCGCTTTGCTCACACAATTATGAATTATCTAGATTGACTCTTAAAAGTAAAAGGCATTAGATGAACAAATTATTCATGAAAAAATTAATGTCAAAGATGTATATTTTATTTTATTTTTCAGTACTGGGGATTGAACCCAGGGGCATTCTACCTCCGAGCTACACCACCAGCCCTATTTTTTTATTCTTTATTTTGAAACAGGGCCTCACTAAGTTGCGCAGTGCCTCACTAAGTAGCTGAGGCTATCTGCGAACCCGGATCCTCCGGTCTCAGCTTCCCAAGTACTTGGATTACAAGCGTGCGCCACCACACCTGGCTAAAGATGTATATTTTTAAAAAGCCTTAGAACCATATGGTTCTATGAGTAAATTTTCTCAAACTTTCAAGAAACAATGCCTATGACAGAAATAAGCTATTTTCATGTATAATCCTATATGATCCCCACATTTTTAAATAAATGTGTGTGCCTGCTATCATGTGTAGAGATAAAAGACATTGAAAACAAATACCTCAAAATAGTAAAAGCATTTCTATCTGGTTGCTGGAATTTGGGGTTTTGCATTTTTCTTCATACTTTATTTCTTAAATTCTCTATATTAAACACAGAATATGCTTATAAATTTATTTTCATAATTTTATAATATGAAATCAATGCATTGCCCTTTCTTGAAAGAAAGTATTTGCACATATAGTGAGTGACAGATTATTGCAGCACAGTGTGCTAATTCTGTGACAAATGTCCTCCTTGCATTGGAGAGGTCTCCAAGGAGTACCTGTTGTCACTGTTAATAGGACTTGAGGATTCCCCCTAGGCCACTGGTTCTCCTCCATGACTACACATTAGATTCATATGGGAGACTTTAAAAATGATCTTCTGGGCACTGGTACATATTTTTGGAGGTCCCCAGGTCATTCTATCATGCAGCCAAGTTCAGAACCATTTTCAGAGGCTCGCGGAGTTAGAAAGTTCTGACATTTTGGCTCACTTTAGAGGTGAAGGAAGTAGAAGCTGGGGGTCCCTTTAGCAGAATAAATTGAGCAAGTGAAAGCTGGTCCCCACCTTCAGTCTGGTTTTCTGGCCTTTGAGTGTCGGGGTAGAGCCTGCATGTCCCCATTATGTTATCCAGGTGTCCAGCTGAATGTCTGTCCTTCGCTGAGGTGCAATTTGGGATAATAGCTCTCCAGTGAAAATTACTCAGTATGAAGCTGTTGTTTACATGAACTCTTCTGTTCAACCCTTCTTAGGGAACGAGAGGTTTAGTTTGGTTCCTTGTGATATACAATTCCAAGAATTTCCATTATACCTGGCCTGGATGTCAATTCTATTTCTTATCACTCAATAAAACAATTTATTAGGAAAATAAGGTTTAAAAGTGCCAGACCAACATTTAATACAGCCCTTGCAAATCATAAATGTCCTAAATCTTGTTGGACAGCAGAAGTAACCCGGGTTTGTCTTTCCCGAAGGCTCCTGGCTGGGAGCCGGGTCCTGAGGCCTGGGGTGGGTGGGAGAATGAGATTGTGTATATGGCTGGGAGCAGTGGAGACAGCCTGGATGGAAGCTTCTGTCTCTGGTCTGAAGCCCAGCTACGGGCATTCGGCTTGTCAGCGCTAGGTTCGCTTAGTTATTATCACAAATAGGAAGGCCGGTTTCTCGGCAGTGGCCAGGATGAGGAACCAGGGGGACTTAAGGAATGTGACACAGAACTCTGCTCTTTTATGCAGTTCTTAGTTTTTCCATCAAACTTTAAAGGCAGGGGTAACAAGGATAAATGATCAGCGAATGCAGGAGAGCAGAAATTTCTCTGTCTTTCCCAAGCATCCCCTCCGTCCTCTCTTGTCCCTGTCCAATACAGGTGATTCATCTTTCAATATCTACAGCTGTCTGGAGCAGTAGGAAAATCATTACGGTACCTGTCTAGCTGCAGGAACATTGAATGCTTTCATAAAACCCCAGCTCTCTTCCTTCTTACCCTCGTCATGCAGTGAACCACAAAGATTTTGTAGATACAAGTATTTTCCATCAAGCTTATGAATAACACCACTTGGCAGAAGACCCTGAACAAAGACCCAGGCTGCGATGTTTTGTAGTGACTTTCCATACAATGTGCCTTAATTATTGGCAAGCCTGCCAGGAGCTTATTCCCACACGTGTCAACACTTTTTTAATACACTGTAATTCATCATGTTTGCATGGCAGAAACAAGGTACTCGACATCCTTACACCCATCCTTCTCTAAGTGCTGGTCTTGAACTGTGTGTCCCACTTGAACATCTTCGTCTGGTGAACAAAGAACAGACTGTGGCTTTGAAAGGGCAAGGTCCCTGGGGCCCTTCAAAGTCGTCCATCACAGAGCACTTTAGCCTGAGCTCCAGAGCACTCTCCATCTGAGAAGCACAGCTTCCTTGTCAAAAGAACCTTCGCTTAGTAACAGCAGTAAATCCCGAAAGGCAGTCTAATTTTAGACAGAAAGCTTGGCTAAGAGGGAATCCTATCATTTACCCCTCTTGACAATTTTATTCATTGAATTCATTTTCATGCTAGTTGGGTGATTAAATTAAGGCAGGAATTTATTTCTTTTTAATAATAAAAAAAGAATGCCTTTGGGTTGGGGGAAGGAGGATGGGAAGGGCAAAGGGAAGTCTAAGTAATGAACACTGCATTTCAATTGGAAATAGAGTAATTTGAAATGCCACGTTGTGCTTTCCGGATCATCTCTTAACCCTTTGGCTCTGTGAGTGAATTCAGGAGTGGGCGCTGAGCCTGATTTTAGATGGTTTGAGAAAGAAGTGGTGAATCTGAGCCTTGTCTCAGAGGAAAATTGGCCTTGGATCCCGGAGCAACTCTACTGTTAATAGTTATTCAGAATGCTTATTTCACTTTTGCATTTCAATTTTATAGCCGAGGAAAGAGAAGATAAACTTATCTACCCAGAGTGTCGGATTGCATGAGATACGCTCCAAATGATCTTCTGGGTCTCGCAAGCATCTTAGAAAGTTCAAAAGGCAGGGGAGCGGAGGATCTGGGGCTGGGAAGCAGAGAAACTGTCTTCTTGGTGCTGCTGAGGTTTCGAGAAGTTCTCCCTGGGTTCATCTTGCCATCTGTAAAACCTATTCTTGGATGGACATTCCATACTCTCTCAATTGTTGAAATACATGTGTGAGGTTAATGGTGGCCTCTTGGTCAACAAGGGAGACACCACCTATTTTGCATCGATCTGTTACATTATTTCACATGGCATTTTTTCAGTGATTGGAGCAAATCATATGTGGTAGAGCTATATCAATATTAGTCAAATATTGAGTACATGTTTTAAAACGCATAAGAATGTGTAGTATAAACGTATGAATAGTCGCACACGCCCTCCCCATCATAGCAACAGTTTCTCTCTATGCACATATTCATTGCACAATTACGATGACCTGAAAAGCATACATTTTTTCTGTCTTCTCGAGACTTGTGATCTAATTGAGTGGTGTGTATGTGGTTAGGTGTCAGGAGGAGGTACTGCCAGTAAAAACCTTGGGGGAAGAGATGTGGGGGTGGTTAGAGGGACTCCAGGGGTAGTTGACACTGGAGTTAGGCCCTTTCTGATAAGAGAGCTTCTAAGAGTGAAAGAGAAAGAGGATTCCAGGAAGAGAGAAAAATTGCAGAAGATGTTTCTGAGGACACGATGCAGACATCTCTAACAGAAACTTCCTTGCTTTCTAGTGAGACACAGTGTTAAGATATACATCCAATGCCTTGACAGGATAATACAGCTGAACATACAGCTTTTTTCCCTCTCAGACTTGGTTCTTTCTTTGTGTTCTGTTGTGTATTCATGGAACTAGTATCCTGTCAGGCTGCCAGGATCTAAATCTTGAGGGAATCTTTGCTTCTTCCCTTTTACTCTGTCGCCCAAGTCTGAATGTACACTAAAATCTTGTTGAGTTTTTATTGTTCAATATCTCTCCAATGCCTTCCCTCGCCTTACTCCTCCTTCATCCCTGAGTTCAGACTGATAATTTCTCCACTGGACTTTGGGCCTCCAGTCTCCATCTGATTCGTCTGATGCTTCATTCATTCATTCATTTATTTTTTTGCATGGCTCTTGCACTCTCCTGCTCAAAAACCTTCAGCGGTCCTCATTGCTTATAGAAAAAGGTCCAAAGTCCCTATCCCTTGTGCAAGGACTTCTTATATGGCTCTCTGGGACTTTTAACACTCGATAATTCAATTAAGCAAAACTTTCCCCATTCTTTCCTCCTTTCTTGACTGTTCTTTCTGCTTGAATCATGATTGCTGAATAAGTATCTTAGATTTTGAATACGAAATGTTAATTTATTGAGATTTTTTATGAGTTCGTTGGTTAAAAAAATATCAATAAGGAGTTAGAGATTAGTTACCAATAGAAGTGTTACTATTCACATGTAAGACCAACTTATAAAAAACTCTTCCATTTTCATTGAATCAATGGTCTTGTTGATTACTGGTAAAATCAGAAGACCTTTAAATCATTTGCTTCCTAATAAAATTTGATTCTGATAATAAAGTCTAGATGTAAGATTATAGCCAGCAGAGAAATAGGAGGAAGAAGATCAGTGTATTAAAGTAATATCGTTACCATGTTATACTGCATTAATAAGACAAATGTCCACATCTCATGGTTTAATATAATAAAGACTCACCTCTTGTTACATAAAGTCCCATGTATGTCAGACACCCTTCTAGAGTGGTTCTCCTCCAGACAGAGGCTCTGGGGTCTGGGCTCCCTCTATCCCATGATATCACCATTTTAACACATCAATACTTAGCCACTAATTTGTTGTTATTTTTATTTGATCGGTACTTATCTTCCATTTAACTTCACATATCACTTTCACTTATAGCCTATTGGTTAAAATTAATCATATAGCCCTGCCCACCTGCGAGGCCCCTGGGAAGTAGAGAGGAGCTTAAGGAACATTTGTTGAGTCCCATTACCTCTATCTAGGAAAATAAAGAGTTAGTGGGAAGTGTGATGGTAAGACCCCAGAATTAATGCAGAAGAAAATGGACTACCTTCTAGCCATGGGACTTTTGGCAGGTTGTTTAACCCTTCTGTGCCTCTGTATTTATATATATAAAATGTATATAACTATAATAGTATCTATCTCATAGGCAGAGTTTACATTCCCTGTAAAACAATTGAAAGAGTGCTTGAAACATTGACAGTTTAAGTCTCTGCTACCTCTTATTATTAATATGGAAAACTAGGAACGAGAGACAAAGGGAACCATGACTTAAAATAAAGTTTTTAAAAATAAGGCTCAATAAGCTTTGGTAAGACAATCATGGTGACCAAGTAGTCTATCAGGCCTTTTCTTAAGGACTTGGGCTACAGAAGAAATATAGTTGTTTTGTTATTATTATTCTTTTAAGGAGATCTTTCTGAAAATTATGCTCAGAAGACCAAATTTTAAACTTGTGACATGGATAAAGAGGAGTCAGTTGACAAGACCAGTCTATTAATTATCAAACAGTAGAATGGGCTAGAGGGTAAACTTCAGCCTCCCCTCTCTACAGAGATTGGTAAAGGAATTTATGATGAGCCAAATGGAATGGAACCTATTGGGCCATACAAGAGTGGCTGCAGCACATTCTCTGGAACTAGGCTGTAGGACTCCAGGTCTTGACTCCACTTCTTTACCAGCTGTACAGCTTTAATCCTCTGTGCCTCCATCTCACTTATCTGTAAAATGGGCATAGTAATTGTATTCACCCACCCAATAGAGTTGTTGTAAGAATTAAAGACATTAATGTATTTAATACTCTTTGAAAGTGCTACCTCCATCATCAATGCTCGTATTGTTAGCCATTGTTACTTTTTATCTGAGGACAATGAAAATGTAGGACAAAAAGTCATGATGAGAAATGGAGAAAAATGTCAACGGTGTTCCACAAATACGGACAGCGAGGTATATTAAGTGTGCAACAGAGTCCACCACGAACAAAATGGAATCCCTGTCGTTTGAGTCAGGTAAGGTCAAGCAAAAATTCCCAGAGAATGCGACATAGGAAATGACCTCGTGCTTGTAAGGATGGGGACAGGATGACCCTGTAAGGGATTTTTCACATGAATTTCTCAGATGACTGGGTTAGGAAACCAGAGAAACCAACAGATTGTTCTTTTTAGGGAGGGAACTGTGCCAGGCAAGTGTATACTAATTTAGTCACAAATGTGGTTCTGAGCTCAGCGTCAACACATATCATTGCTTACAAAGGTAGGGGCTCTTTGGGGTCCAAAGTCAGGTGCAGAATGAAGGCGACCACCTGGCTAATTTGGGCCAAAAAGCCACAGCGAAATGAGGGGAAGGAAGCTTTTGAATTTAAATTATCTGGAAAATTACTTTAATTCCCAACATCATTTTGCATGTTACAAACATCCCTAACTTCTAGATATTTTGGAAAGCAAGTTTGCAGATTAAGGATTTTTGTTGTGTCTTAACAAAAAAGTTTTGCAATATTTTGCTATTTCTTGGTGTTACTTTTAATGCATCAGACTAAACATGTAACAGGTACATATTCAGAGAAGTGGCCTCTACTTTTAATTTTATTTGTTCTTATCTAAGGGGAGGAAAGTTTGATGCATTGGTAAACATAATGGTGGGGAAGTTGAGCATGCGCCACAGTCACGACAGTATATGGGAGTTGGGGTGTAGTGTGTTTTAAAAAAGCATTTAAAACATTATTTATATTTGAAAATAAATAACAATGTTCATTTTTTATTAAAATAGGTGTTAACGTAAAGATGGTCAAAGTTGACTGGTATGGAGAAGATGCAATGATTCTCAGTTGGTTTTTGGAAAGAAGTTCATTAATGTATCAAAGGGAGGCATGGGAGTGTGTGTATATATACATACATCTATATTCACTTGTATTTTAACGAACTAAGTTCAGTATCTCAACAATAGAAATACTATACTTTTTGTCTGGGACAAGCTCAGCTTACACATATAAGGAAAAGCAGGATAGTGTAGAAAAAAATTTCCGAGGGCAAAAATTTGAAGAGCTGGGCTCCTGCTGAGTTGGGGTCCAATCCTGAAACCTTGAGCAAGCCGTTTAATCTCATTGAGCATGTATCCTCATCTGTAAAATAATGATAACAATAACATCCTCTTACTGATCCATAATGTCAAAAAGCTCTTCCAATTGTAAAGTACTAACAAAAAAGAGATTATTATAATTATACTATAACTGCTATACCTAAATTTATCTTAAAGTAGACAGTTTTTAAGATCCATTTACCATCAATACATGCAACACACACACACACACAAATATTGTTCCAAATACCATAGTTTTTGCATTTTTGGTTAAGGTATTCAATTGAAACATTTTTTTCTCTGTACAAATGTTCATTCTATTCTCATTTTAGAAGAAAAGGTGACAGGAAGTACTTTTTAAAATAGGTGAAGGAAAACACAATAACTATTTTCTTTATTCTAACTTCATTCAGCCACCCCTGCCTGATAGTGAATGATCTGTGCATGAATACACTTCTGAGATCATAAAGAATTGTTTTAATTTTACTTTAGCCTCCTCTCCAGGAGAATGGGAACATTTAATGTTGAGGTCTGAAATGATCGCTGTTCTGAAAATAACATTCTTCTGCTTATTCAGATTTCCTCCCATGGCTCTGGCCTCTGTTTGGCATGAAAGAAACATCTGGAAACTTCAAACTTTCTGGGATCTTGTCTTCTCCCTTGGGAATTCACGATTGTACTCTTGACATTTGACCTTTTCTATACTGCTCTCTTGGACAGCCCTCATCAGACAGTCTTGGTGCAAGAAGGAAGGGATATTTATAGAACATCCAGTTATTGTACAGGCTTGTGTCTCTATGGTTAAATACTGGGTTTCTGCCTCCAAATTAGTAGTTTACTATGTTTTCTTAAGTGCTGAAAATTTATGGAGTGATCATAGTTGAATTCTTGTTCCTAAAACAAAAACAAAAGAAAATACCACTTGCTGATTTCTTTCTATTTTTATGTCTTTGAATGGCTTATATTGCCTTGGCAAAAGCAAATAAGAGTGTTACAGAATGGTTTCCTCCAGAATCGGATTGTTTTTTGGGGGTATCCTATGTATATCTTTTAGTAATGATGCTGTCCTCAAACTCAGGAAATCACCAATAGAGAGAATATAGTTTTGTGTTACCTTAAAATATTAGCTATGTCTTTAGCCTTATAATATTTTGTCTGACAATTGAAGTAAATGGGGAAATACAAAATCTAGATGTGTGCTGATAATTACTTAGGAAAATTAGAAAATATTGCAAATCATTTAAAAGCAGGAAGGATATTTATGGAGGTATCAGGGTTCCTAAAGCTAATTCACAGGATAATAAAAATTTGAGTTAAAAGGCATTTTGGCCCCATGGAGTATAGTTACAAATAATTTATGAAGATACTCCCACTGTCCAAGGAGAGGGAGCATAACACCTATCTTTTTGGGATGAGCTGCACATAGTGACTTCCTTCCCAATTGCAGTGTGGAGATAGAAGGGGAAAGGAAGAGTAATTTTACAGTGGAGAAACCTGACAAATACCACCTCAGCCAGGTGCTCAAGGTCAAGGTCTATAGTTATAAACCATGCTGACAGTATGCACCCTTGATATAAGGAGATGAGAATGGTGCTTTTCTTCTAGGGTCTTTTCCCCCATAACCCAGTTACACTAGTCTGACCTTGAGAAAAGCAGTACACAAATTGTAGTCGTGCCATATCTATGAAATTCCTGACTGTCCTCCTCAAAACCATCCAGGTATTCAGGAACAAGGGCAGTCTGAGAAGCTGCCACCACAGAGAGGAGCCTAAAGAGGCAAGACCTCTAAATGTAATGTGATATTTTGTTTGGGACCTTGGGGCAGATGAAGGGCATTAGGTACAACCCAAAACACAAAAAATGAACCATGAACATTAATGATAGTGTATTAATGCTGGTTTATTAATTGTAATATACCACGCTGTTGTAAGCGATCAACAATGGGGAAAGTGAATCCTATGCTTTGAATGTGTTCCCCCAAACCATTGTTGGAAACTTAATCCCTAATGCAACAGCATAGGGCCTAATGATAGGTGATTAGGCTGTGGTGGCTCTGATATCAGGAATGGATAAATACCATTATAGGAGGAATGGGTCTTTATAAAAGAGAGAGATTGGTCTTCCCCCCTTTCCCTCTTTCTCTCCCTCTCCCATCTCTTGCTTCTTGCCTTCTGGTATGTGATGCTGCAATAAGAAAGCCCCAGATAACACCCCTTGATCATCTACAACCACTCACCAATAAATTTCTGTGCTTCACAAATTACCCAGTTTCAGGTATTTTGTTATAGCAGCACAAAATGAAGTAAGGTACTGGGCATGGGGGTCTACGGGAACTCAATATACTTTCAATTATTCTGTCAATCTAAAACTACTCTAAAATTAATGTCTATTTTATTTTTGTAAAGAAGGCATTTTGGCAACTGTCTAGCTGATACCCTTCTAGATCAAAATGCCATCAAGATTCAGTGTGTTTTTGAATTTCTTGAATGTCAGGCAACTTACCACTTCCAAAAGTAATATTTTGATTAATGCACAACTCTTAGTGTTTTATCTTGTTTCTTTATTTTGGGTAGGTAACAGTAGTAACCAAAGAAATTTGAGTTAACTACTTTCTTATAAACTTTCTATAAGGTAATAAAAATACATCTCAGCTGGGCGTGGTGGCGCACGCTTGTAATCCCAGTACTTTGGGAGGCAGAGACCGGAGGATCCGGGTTCGTGGCCAGCCTCAGCTCTCTCTCTCTCTCTCTCTCTCTCT
>PVJS01064198.1:0-10290 GCA_004027185.1 Glis glis | reverse complement strand
AGCCGCCGGCTCCGCTTTTCTCCGAAGAAGCTTTCTGATCTTCACGTCTTGGACTGGGACTGAATTAGTGGTTGCTCCAATCCTAAGACTCCAGCTCTTAGACTGTTCGACCAGCTACTGGTTCCTCTGACCCTCCACGTGCAGTCAGAACCTGGGACTACATTGCTGCAAACTGTAAGCCATCTGATAAATCCCTTTTCTAAAAATATACTCATTCTGTGTATTCTGTTAATCTAGAGAACCCTGTCTAATACACTTGGATATCGTGAATAGTGCTCAAGGAACATGGGAAAGCAGATATCTCTTCAACACACTGACTTTTTTCCTTTGGGTAGATACTCAGTAGTGGGATTGCTGGATCATATGGAAGTTCTATTTAAAATTATTATTGGACAAATGTTTTTGAAGATAATAAAAGCAATAGCAAATAGAAGGCATACTTCATTCTTTCCTTTTATTTTAATTAATATATTTATGCTAGACAATATTTTTGCTGCACATTTACATGTAGCTAAAATCATGAATCAGAAAATTATAAGATGACTATACCCCCCCTCCGACACACACACTTCCTTTCTCTCTGTAGGTAGAATTAGCTGATGTCTGGGGGAGAAATCATCAGATGTGGTTTGTAGCAACTTCTATCTCTTGCAATTGTTAGGGTCAGATGTTAAAGATCAGTGATAAAAAGGAAATACTAGTAAGTCACATATTTATCAATTTCATATAAGTTAGTTTCATGTACTGATCAATGAGAATAAAGAATTAAGAACATTTTCAAAATACCAGGTAGGAAATAGTGTAATTTTTAAAAAGCAATTATTTCTGCAGATAAACTTGAAATTACTAAACAATTCTTAACTTCTGTTTCATGCCATACAAAATTTTGAAATGATATAATTATACGAGTATGTTAAATACAAATACTTATGCAAGTGGTAGGACGAATGCCTATTGATGAAAAATAAAGTTCCTAGTAATATGTGTCCTGTTTTACTCTCTAGTAATATTTATGCATATTCTGTTGAGGTAGGAGCAAATATTTTACTGACTTTGGTGCCAGTTTTGCATATTTAGATAATACAAATGACTCATGAGATTGCAGCAGTGCACACACAGGAAAGAATTGTTACGAGGCCAGGATCTCGCTCAGCGGGATCAATAAGAGTGGTAAGGAGGTCCAGAACACCAGGCCAATATTCCAGGGCACACGTGACATGCTTCCTCTTCATACCACAGATCACAGTACCTTGAAGCCAATAGCTTCGTTTCAGGATGGCTCTTCTTACAACTTTCTTTGCAAATACCCAAAGCTGAGATATGTCCAATAAACAGAAATCAAGATAGCCTAATAGAAGCCAGGTACAAACCACCACTGCACATTTTCTCTGGTAATGGTCCCAAACTATAATGTGTACGACCAACCACAGTTTCACTAATAACTTGCTAGTGTATTTCATTCCAATTTGACCAAAGATAGGCATGTGGTTCCAGACAATTCTGGAAATAGGCACAGACCAGTGCAGGTCAACCCTGTACTTACAAGACTGTGAAGAAGGGAGTGCCTCTATTCCTGGACATTCTGCATAAGGACATTCTGCCATGTCAGGTGCTTTCTGGTGATCAGTTTCTGCAAGCCAGCCTTCATAGCCTTATTTCTTAGGCTATAGATGATAGGATTAAGAGAAGGGGGCAATACAATATAGAAAGCAGACAGAATGAGATCAGCAGAGGATGTAGACCCCAAAATAGGTTTCAAGTAAACAACAAAACCAGTTGAGAGAAAAAGTCCTACAACTGCCAGGTGTGGGAGGCAGGTGGAATAGGCCTTTGCCTGACCCTCTGTGGATGGGATCTTTCTGACAGTGGAGAAGATGTGGACATATGAGACTATGATGCAGATAAGGCAGCAAGTATCCAAGACCACACTAATAAGAATGAGTACAATTTCTGCAGTTATATGCTTTGAGCAAGAAATGGCTAACAACTGGGGAATATCACAGAAGAACTGTTGAATTTCATGATTTCCACAGTAAGAGAAAGAAAAGGTGCTTATGGTATGCATAGCAGATATCAAGCCACTACTGAGCCAGGACAGAGTGGCCATCTGTATACACGTGCCCTTGTTCATGATGACTTCATAGTGCAGGGGTTGACAGATGGCTGCGTAGCGGTCGATGGACATTACCGTGAGGAGACACAGCTCTGCAACTGCTGAAAAAGGCACCAGAAAGACCTGCGCCACGCAGCCGGGGAGTGAGATGGAGTTGCAGCGGGTGATGGAGTTGGCAATAGCTTTGGGTACAACAGCAGAAATGAGGCAAATATCAGAGATGGACAGGTTCCTTAGGAAGAAGTACATGGGTGTGTGGAGGCACGGGTCCAAGCAGGTGATGGTAATGGTGAGGGCATTCCCCGTCAGGGCAACCAGGTAAACCGCAGCGAAAACCCCAGCCTGTAAGAGCTGAAGGCTCTGTGGGCCAGAAAAGCCCAAGAGGAGAAATTCCATGACCATTGAGTTATTGTTCATTCTTGATGACATATTCTTCATTAAAAAGCACAGGTATGATGAAAAAGGTCCGACAGAATAACTGTTCCTATTCAATGTGTGTGTCTGTTGTCAATAATAGCTGTAACAATAAATTTTTCCAATATGAAATCCATTTTATTGGTTATATGTTTCACTCTGTTTTAGGTTTTCTGAGTTTCTCCTTACAAAGACCTAAATGTTATAACATTATGCAACAACACACACAAATTATCTATAGGAACACGAGACAAAGCAATCTGTGCTCACAGAGAATGACCTTATTTTAAATGTGCAAGAAGTGCAGAAAAAGATATGAACTATCCAATATCCCCACACCATGGTCTAGTTCCATTTTGCTTGGAAAATTTCATTTTTCTGTGAATTGATTCTTTCTTGGTTTTTTGGGGGGGGGCACTGGTAATTGAACCCAGGGGCATTCTACCTCCTAGCTACACCCCCATCCCCATTTTTTATTTTTTATTTTGAAACAGGGTCTCACTAAGTTGCAGAGGGCCTCACTAAGTAGCTGAGGCTGGTCGCGAACCCAGATCCTCCAGTCTCAGCCTCCCAAGTACTGGGATTACAGGCATGCGCCACCACGCCCGGCTGTGAATTGATTCTTTGAACTCTAACTTTTGTTCTATGAAACAATGAGTGTGTTTACTCCCTACTCTATTTTAAATATTCTTTCCTCCTCATTTAAACATTTCTGAGATATTTATATAATTTTATAATTAATTGTCATATTCCCAGAGTTTCTTATTTGAGGCTTCTGTATTTCTATGTTTTCTACTTTTTAGTCTCATGTACTTTCAGTTTTCTAGTGTTTATCTTTATTGGCTCATTTCATACATTCTTGGAATCATGTCTAGATAGATGAAAAAGGGAGAAATTCTTACCAGGTTTTAATTTCAATGCTGATAAATGACATAAAAAGAAAAGAAAGATTAAATTTCTATTTATAAATTTAATTTTTCTCTTTATTGTAATTTTGAATCCTGCTCCCAACTACCTGATGAATATTTTGCTTACTCTTCTCAATTTTACTACATAAATATAACCCTATGTTAAATGAAAAATTTCGTAGACTTTGCTACTTGATTTTAACATGGAAACCCTTTGGAAAGAAATACATGAATATATATAGGTAGGTATTATATATATGTTATATATTCTGTTATCTACCTACCTATCCATCCATCCATCCATCTAATCTATCTGTCCAGCTATCTTTGTGTTTTACCTCAACATGTTTCTGGTGTTATATTTTCTATGAGGCTCTTATCTACCAATATTTGTGATTTTCTTTATCCCTTAAAGATTGATCAGATTTCTATAAATTTAAGAATTAAGTTAATTCCACTGAATGGAGATAAATGAAGGACACTTATTTACAAAATGTGAGTAATTAATCTCAGTCTAAAATGCTGCAATAAATTGCAAGCTTCTCTTTTTAATTAGATGTATGTAGTAAACAGTAGCAATCATTTCATATAATTGTCACTTTTCATCTGTGCACAAATTTGCATGCTTTTTCACTCAAGTGTTACAATTCCTTTATAATGTATTTTTATTTCCTACTTTGGCCCAGTGTTCTTATATTTCCCCCTGATATCATGTCTCTTTTCACCATTTTTAGTTCTTTTAATAGTGTAAATTGATGAAACTTAAATATGGGAACATTGTGATTAGGTATATCTTTGTTTCCATACTTTATTGGCAGGAACCCACTTATAACCAATCATTCAAATAGAATATACATTAAAGAGTTAAAAATTTTACAGAGAGGTAAAGAGATGTATTGCTGAATTTTGTAATGGAAAATGTCTCCATACATGCTCTAAACACTAGAAATACCCAAAATATTTTTCCAATGTACTCAAATATACATATATGTAAAATTAGAGCATCCTCATATGTTACAATCAATAAGAGATATTGACCGATGATACCATAGCTTTAATCTAAATATTATATAATATGTTTTAGTGGCACTATATTGCAAATTAGACAAATCTTATTAGGCTCTTCATTATTTTTCTTCATTTTTAACCTCTTACTCATAAATGAAATAAACTTTACCTAATATTTTCAACTAGTTGTTCATTGATTAAAATGTTACAGCACTGTTATGCAATATAATGAGAGTGTATAAATAATTGTTTCAAAGGTTGATATAGCCTCAAGCCAAAATTCTATAATAAAGATGGAGTCTTTGTAATAAATCCTGAGATCATGTTTTAGAAATTATGATTAAAATAATATTTTAATATCCTGTATTGAGGAGACAAAGGTCTTAGAGATCTGAAAATTGACATTTAATTTCTCAAAAAGCATTTCTAATTTAAGTAAGAATTTAATAAATTAAATAAGAAAGCATTTGAATAACAATTTTCTCTCAGGCCAATTATTAACTGACTAGAATTATAATCAATAACCAGAATAAAATAAAGTTAAAACTCACCAACATATCTGCCTTATAGAAAGTAGAAATAATAATCAGGCTTTTGATGTTGTGGCCAGAGAAAGTATCACTGGTCATTAACCTAAATAGCTCAAGCTAACTTACAAATGTTGAGAAACTCCTTCTCTTGGAGCACTTGCTCCCTGCTATCTTGAGCTTCACTGTAGATAAGAGCAAAGAGAGTGAGGGTGGCAATAATTTTATCTCTGTTGCTAGTGCCCCAAAGGCTTGGCCTTTTGGGACACTCCAAAGGAAAACCTGCCGCTGCTGCTGTAATTGTCCTCATCCATTCACGCAATTCTAAGAAACAGCTCTTGGCACTCACTGACATGTGGCAACAGTGCATCTCAACTAACAGTTACTTGCAAATACTTCTACCACCCTGAAACCCATCAAGATGTATGATTACAATGCACCAATAAGAATAAACAGGAACAAGACAAGGATGTCCACTATCACCTTTCTTTCAATCCTATCACTATCCTTTGCAATACAGTATTGAGACTCTAGTCAGAGGAATAAGGCAAGAGAAGGAAATCAAAGGACTACAAATAGGAAAAGAAGAACTGAAACTATATTTGCAGATGACATGATATTAGACTTAGAAGACCCAACAAACTCACCCAAAAGGCTTATCGAACTGATCAACAAATTCAGCAAAGTGTCTGGATACAAAATCAATCTTAAAAAATCAGAAGCTTTTCTGTATGCCAATCATAAATCCACTGAAAGATAAATCCAGAAAACATTTCCACTCACGATATCCCACAATGAGTAACTTCAAACACTGAATGCAATTGAGAGGGAGAGGGCATCAAGAAAACATTTATCCAATCACTCACTGAGGCCTCATGAAGAAGAGACCATGGGTCTAGAATATTCCTAGGGTTATCTCACTCACCTTTCAAATACACTGTTAACATATATTTTATTATAATCATAAAGTTATTTTTCCTTTTGTAGATCTGGACTGGCTAGTCATCATTTCTTTTATAAGCTTCACTGGCAAATACTTGATTCAAATGAGGGATATTAATTAATAACATAAGATTCAAAAGTAATAACATTCCACATACAGACATGGAGGTATATCATGTATTTTGTATGTGAAATTTATCATGTATTTTGAATGAGAAATTATGCAAATATATGTGAAAGAAATATTGATCGTTCTGGGGAGATAATGCTCAATATGAAAGTCATGTTTTTAGGTCTCAAAATCTGCTGAAGAAATACAACAATAACACAAAATTTTGGAGTTAAAAGTCAAAAGCATGAAAAGACATAAAATATTTTACTATTTTATGTTCCTTTACTTATTTGAATTAAATTTGTTGACAATAATAGAAGAAATTAAAAAAGTACATAAAATATGAAGACTCTGGATGTTGAACATCTATATATGTGTTTGTATGCCTTTTTACAACATCTTCCTTGTTTAAATATCTATACAACTTTTGTGAAATGTTTTACTTTTTTGCTTGGTTTTTGTTGTATGATAATAATTCATATATTTGGGCTCTAGTCCCTTTTTAACATGTGGTTTCCACATATTTTCTCCCCATCCATGGATTGCTTTTTCACTTTATTAATGGCATCCTTTGATATATAAAAAATTTCATTTTGGTAAAGTCCAATTTCTCTCCTTTTTCTTTGCTTATTCATCTGCTATAATATTTAAGAAACTTATCTATCCATGGTCATGAATATTTACATCTTATTTTTTCCATAAGGTTTACAGTTTCATCTTTTACATTTAATCTTGATTTGTTCTTAATTTTTTGATATGGTGTGAGCTAATAGTATAACTTCATTCTTTTGCATATAATTATAATTTTTTTTCTAGCAACTTTTGTTTAGAAGACTTGAACGATCTCAATGATAATTGGAGGCAACCATGAGATCCTCATAAGATTGGGAGACATTCAAGTAGACACAACCAGCAACAAACCAGCCAGACTCATTTCTTATATTCTTTTAAGAAAGGAAGTTCATGTGCTTAAAAAATAGAAATGGAAAAGGACCAGAGACATTTCTGTTTCCTCAATTCTATTCTACCGGTCTACACATCTATCCTGATGACAGTAATAATGGTTGGATTACTATAGCTCTGAATACATTTTGAAATCAGAAAGTGAATCCTGAAACTTTTCATCTTTTGCTATTTTGTCTTGGCTATTTCAATTTCCTTGCCATTACACATATAAAATTTAAGGATAAGAATAACATTTTATGCAATACACATTTGGAATTTTGATAGGTCTTATCATATACAGTAGTCCCATGTTATCTGCTGATAATAACTTAAAAGATCGTGCCTGAAACTGTAGAAAGTAACGAACCCTGCATATACTATGATTTTTTCCTAAGTCATACATACCTATGATTGTTTAGTTTATAAATTAGGCACAGTGAGAGATTAACAATGATAAATAATAGTACAGTAGAACAATTATAATAATGTACAGTCTTAGAAGTTATTTAGAATTTATTAATTATTTCTACTATTTTTCCATTTAATATTTTCAAATACTAGTAGACCACAGGAAACTAACTGAACTTAGAGTAAACAAAACTTCTTTTTTTTTTTCCTTGCGGTACTGGGGATTGAACCCAGGGGCATTTTACCTCTGAGCTACACCCCCAGCCCTATTTTTTTATTTTTTATTTTGAAACAGGGTCTCACTAAGTTGTGGAGGGCCTCACTAAGTAGCTGAACCGGGATCCTCTGGTCTCTGCCTCCCAAATACTGGGATTACAAGCGTGTACCACCATGCCCAGCCCTAAACAAAACTTCTAATAAGGCAGACTACTGTATGAAATCATGAAATGTCTAAATAGAGGTGGTTACGCCCCCAGCCCTATTTTTTATTCTTTATTTTGAAATAGGGTCTCACTAAGTTGCGGAGCGCCTCACTAAGTAGCTGAGATTGGCCGCGAACCTGCGATCTTCCTGTCTCAGCCTCCCAAGTACTAGGATTACAAGCATGTGCCACCACACCCGGCTTATTTTTCTTATCTAACTGCCTTGTCTACAATTTCAAAAACACTGTTGAAAAGAAGTGTGGCCATTGGACATTCTTATCTTGTTCCTGATCTTAGGAAAAAAGGCTTCAGTATTTCACCATTAGATGTGATGTTAGTTGTGGGTTTTTGATGCATTCCATTTATCACATTGGGGAAATTACCTTCTATCTCTGGTTTATCAAAGATTATTTTTAATTCCCTCATGACAGGATATTTGATTATAAATTAATATTCTACATCAATGGAAATAATTATATTAGTCTATCTCTTCATTTCATTAATACACTGTATTACACCTATTGATTTTTGTGTTTAACCCATCCTTGCATTTTTGGATAAACCCACAACCAAAAATCATCCCGAATGAATTACAGACTTAAATATAATACCCAAAACTATTGAAAGAAAACACAGAGAAAAGCTCCATAACATTGATATGAAGAATGATTTGGGGGGTATGCTCCAAAGAGCACAGCAGACTAAAAAAATAGACAAATAATGTCAAATTAAAATCCTTCTGCTCAGCAAAGTATGAAATCCAGAGTGAAGAGACAAAATATAGAAACAGAAAATATTTGCAAGCTTTACATTTAATAAAGGACTATTATAGAAATGTAGAAGGAAGCCAACTCCATGGTAAGAAAATAACCCAATCAAACAATGGGAAAAGTACCTGAATAGACATTTGTCAAAGACATACAAATGTTCAAAATCACTATTACGGGAAAGCAAATTAAAACCACGATGAGATATAATCTCTCCCCTATTACGATGACTACCATCAAAGGACAACGGATAACTGGGGATAACTGGTGGTGGTGTGGTGGAAGACACTATGGAAATATAAATTAGGCAACATTATGGTGGTTCCTCAAAACATGAAAAACAGAACTACTGTAATGTATTCATGGACCAACGAAAGCAACAGCATGCTCTGGTAGGATCCTTGGTTGGCATCATATAAAAAAGTGGAGAATGTGAGGAGATGAGGTTGATGTTTAGTTTTGTTAACCAAGACATTCTTTTTTTTTTTTTTGCGGTACTGGGGATTGAATCCAGGGGCATTCTATCTCCAAGCTACACCCTCAGACCTATTTCTTATTCTTTATTTTGAAACAGGGTCTCACTAAGTTGCAGAGGGCCTCACTAATTAGCTGAGGCTGGCCACGAACCTGAGATCCTCCTGTCTCCACCTCCCAAGTACTGGGATTACAAGCGTGCGCCACCACCATTCTTAAAGGAATGGTGTTTTATAGCTTCTAAGGTACACGTTTCTATAAGCCAGAAATGCAAACATTTATTAATACAATTTTTATTTCCACAAATTAAATGTTAGCAAATATCTTGGACTTTAATGACTCCTGATGAGACAAGCTACATTCTGGTCACACCTGGCTTTGATTGGTAACAACAGATTTTGCCAGTCATTCAAGCTGCCATTCAAGTTGATCAGGATTTGACATTTGTCTCTTCCAGTATTCATAAGAAGTCTGTGCAGTACTTGAGAAATGGCAAGGTTTGTAGAAAGCTTAACCCCTGAAGCATCTGTAGTGTGGTAGAAATAACCTTGGGTCTTTTCTTACCTGGAATTCCTTATCAGATATGTTTCCCACCAAATGGAAGGAAAATAATTTGAGGGGCTGTGTGAGGATGGGTGGGTATAGAGGACCTGGTGAAAATCCCAAGTTCCCTGCAGTTTTGAAAACATCACAGAAGCACAAAACAATGCAATTTTATTCTCCTAGAGAAAAGAAGGAGAGGGAGCTGAGAAAGAGCCTCCACATCCAGTGGGGAATTAACTGTCAGGTGGCCAACGATACAATAGTGCTTGAGAGCTTGTCCATCCCGGCTAAATCCAGAGAGACATGGGGAGTCTGTGGCCACTGGTTCAAGGGCTCAGAGGCCAGGTGGGAGAGATTGAGCACCTCCACTGAGGCTAATCAGGGGTGGCCATGGGCCAGATGTCTCATCCCTCCACCCCTCCTCCACTCCTTCAATCTTTCCTCATTCCAGGAAGACATGGCAAGCCCTGGACTTGAGAAATCTAAGGGAAGCTAGAATATTAGGAAGGAAGTGGTTTAAATAAAGCACATCTCTCTATTCTTTAAGATATAAACAATTGAATTTACACTGAAACATCCCAAAGAATTGAACTGCGTCAATATGTAGAAAAGTAAATAGCATGAAAGCCATCCAAAATTTAGGGGGAAGAAAACTTGGGCAGGACTCAACTCCCCTCTCCTCCCCTCCCCTCCCCTCCCATCCCCTC
>PVJS01064197.1:0-10289 GCA_004027185.1 Glis glis | reverse complement strand
AGGAAGGAAGGAAGGAAGGAAGGAAGGAAGGAAGGAAGGAAGGAAGGAGAGAGAGAGAGAAGAAGAAGAAGAAGAAGTGGGAAAGCAAGAAAGAAAGACATTGGCAAGGTTGGTTTGTCCTGGAGACTCTGGGAGAATCCATCCTTGCTTCTCTCCTAGCTTCTGATGCTGCTAATGATCTGATGGTCCTTGGTTTGCTGTTACATATCTCCAATCTCTGCCTCTCCTTCACATGCCCTTCCCTGGGGTCTTTTTGCCAAATTTCCCTCTCCTTTCTCTTATATGGATACCTGTCATTGAATCTAGGGGCCACATTAAATCCAGGATGTGCTCATCCTAAGATCCTTAATTATATCTGCAAAGGTTCTGGGGGTTAGGACTTGGCTATGTCCTCTGGGGGAGATACTACTTAATTTGCTATAAATCCACCAGAACACACCATCTTCACCACAAAATCCCATCCTCTTCCTAACGCTCCCTTCATAGTAATGGAATCACCATCCTCCTGGTCAGGACTCAGGCTGAACTCCTTGAGTGGACCTCAAGGGCTTGCCCACCTTGCTCTCCAATTTCCATTAATTCCATGGTCCACACTAAGGAAGCACAGTTGAATCAACTCTGCCTGGCACGACTGCTCACACCTGCCCCCTCTTCCACACTTGCTTCCATCATCACCCCGGCCCAAGCTTGGGTCACCCATCTTGGACCAGGTAATGACTTCCTTTACTGACAGTACCACATGCTACACTTCTTTAAAACAGAGCCTGGTGGTGCCACATGTTCACACAACACTGTCCGCGGAGTGTCAGTGTTACTGAACCAAATAAACCCTGAGCTTGGGGTGGCCTAACATTCAGGCCCCCTAGAATGGGGCCCAAACCCCACCCCAAGCTTATTTTCCATGGCTCCCCTCCTTTTGATCCAGGCTTTGGTGAAAGTAGATGATCAACTGTTCTTTTCTTTTTTTAAGATATTTTGTTTTGTTTTGATTTTATATACTTTTACTGGTGCAATGTAATTATACATCATAGTGAGATTCAAAGTGATACAAACATGTATGCACATAGCACTTCTTAACTAGACCACTGCCGCCTCTCTGGGGCTTCTCTGCCTGGAATCTATTCATTAATCCAAGCCCCTGTCTCGACCCATGTCTCCTTGTTAATGGCTTACACAGCAAGGCCCAACTCAAAAGACAATTCATCTATAAATCCTTGTCTAGTACCATCAACCTCATTGGATTTTTCTTCTTTTAAAATTAAATAGCATGCCAGACAGATAGGGGATTCCTGTTGCTTCCTCCTGCAGAAGACTTAGTGCTCCTTAGGGGCCTGGATGTGAACCTCCTGACAGAATAGATGGAACTCTCTTTACTCAGGCACCTCTACCCCAGGATCTGGCACAGGGCCCCGCATATGACATGTGCTCATAAATATTTCATCAATAAAGATGCATGCAGTAAAAGAATAATTGTCTTTGCCTTCAAGCAGCTTATATTTGGGGACGGGGAGGATGGATAAGCACAGAAGTGAATAACAATGGTTCATATCATAATATTGTAAATCTAATAAAGAAAATAGAAGTGAATTTCTGTGGGAAGCACAGATAAGGAAGCTTTTTCAAAGGGAGGAATTTCACAGACGTAGAACTTAGGATAGACATTGAAGGATAAATAGTATTTTAATGAAGACATGTTGGGAGTCAGTGAAAGAATTGAATACATAGGAAATGGCATCTGAAAAAGACCCAGAGCCAAGTGGAACAGTTTGAAAACAGAATGCTCCCCAGCCCTCACAGAAATGGGGTGGCAATGTTGGAGGGGGCTTGGTTGTAATATCAGCAGTGGATAAGTCCATTGTTTATCTGGGTGGTGACCTGGGCTGGTAAGGTGTGATTGGAGAAGGTGGGTCCCTGGGGCTGGGGCCTTGGGGATTATATATGGTCCTTCCTCCCCTTGCTTGCTCTCTCTCTCTCTCTCTCTCTCTCTCATTCTCTCACGTTTCCAGCCTCCATGATGTGAGAGCGAAGCCTTGTGCTCTCCCTCTCTCCACTTCCCGCCACCATGCCCTGAAATCCATGGTCCCCAGTCTCACATGGACTGAACCCCAAAATCTCCAAGGAAACTGTGAGCAAACAAATCTTCCTTCCTCTAAGCTACATGGTCAGGTGTTTGGGTTATAGCAGTGAGAGTGCTAAGACACCAAGTGAAATTAAATGGCACCTTCCAGGTTCAATGAAGAGAATTGTTTTTGGCACACCAACAGAGTAAATGGTGAGTAATGAAAGCAGGTCAACAGCTGGAAGGTCACACCCAGGAAGTTGAGTCTGTAGCAGATGGGAGCCACAGAGGGCTTCAGAACAAAGGTGAAACATGGTCACATCTGCATTTTCCAATGGTCACTTAGCCTGGTATCATAGAACCCAAACCAAGTGAGTATCGGAATCATCTGGAGAGCTTCAAACTTGCTTTATACAAAATATTACAGATAAAAAGAAAACATTTCTCCATTCATAATAAAATCATGCTGACGTTTTCCCATTTTTGCTTTAGAATTTTTAAGAGAAATAAACTATACCTTTGCTTGAAAACCCCTTTTTTTCCTTTCCCCAGAAATAAATATTCATTTGGTTATTCTAGTCCATATTTAGAAAGCAGTGGGGAGATATGCATGTATTCATAAGAACTATATAGCATTGCTTTTTGGGGTTGAAATAATATAACTGATACATTTGGTAAGTATTGTTGTAAGTTGACTTTATTCACTGTGAAGCATTTTTCAAAATTCAGATTCCTATATCCCACCCAGATCTAATTAAACACAGTCCCTGAGAGGAGGTGTCCAAAAATATGCATTATTTAAAAATTCCTAGTTCATTTGTGATGTCTCTAGGTCTGCATTTGGGAGTCAATGGAATTGAAGAGGAACTGGTGAGAAGGGGAAGTGGAGGTAGGAAGAATAATAAGAATATTTTGCATTAATTCAAGCAGGAGGAGATGAGGTTCTTTTTTTGTGTGTGTGTGGTACTGGGGTTGAACCCAGGGCGTTCTACCTCCAAGCTACACCCCCGGCCCTATTTTTTATCCTTTATTTTGAAACTGGGTCTCACCAAGTTGTAGAGGCCTCACTAAGTAGCTGAGGCTGGCCGCAAACCCAGATCCTCTGGTCTCCGCCTCCCAAGTACTGGGATTACAAGTGTGCACCACCACGCCCGGCTGGAGATGAGATTCTGAACAAAGATAGCAGTGATAAAAGCCAAAGGCAGGACAGGTTCTGAGACACTATGAAGACTATGTAACTAATTAGATTCTGGGGTGAGAAAAAGTAGTGACTAAGAAATGACCCTAAGGAGAGAGAGAGAGAGAGAGAGAGAGAGAGAGAGAGATTGATTGTGTTTTACTGGGGATTGATTCCAGGGGCATTCTACCTCTGAGCTACACCCCTGGGCCCTATTTTATTTTATTTATTTATTTATTTATTTTTTGCGGTACCGGGGATTGAACCCAGGGGCGTTCTACCTCTGCGCTACACCCCCAGCCCTATTTTTTATACTTTATTTTGAAACCGGGTCTCACGAAGTTGTGGAGGGACTCACTAAATAGAGAGAGAGAGAGAGAGAGAGAGAGAGAGAGAGAGAGAGAGAGAGAGAGAGAGAGAGAGAGAGAGAGAGAGAGAACTGAGGCTGGCTGTGAACCCGGATCCTCCAGTCTCCGCCTCCCAAAGTACTGGGATTACAAGCGTGCACCACCACGCCCGGCTTATTTTTTATTTTGAAACAAGCTCTCCCTAAGTTGCAGAAGGCCTTGCTAAGTGGCTAAGACTGGGCTAGAACCTGTGATTCTCCAGTCTTGGCCTCCTAAGTACTGGAATTAGAGACATGCACCACCATGCTTGGCTGGCCCTAAGGATTTTTACTTGAATAAGTGAGAGGACAGTGACACTGTTAACAAGAATGGAGAGCACAGGAAGAAGAGCAGGCTGTGGGAGATGAAGGTGATTTGGTTTTAGATGAATGAATCTGAGGTTGCAGCTTTGTATAAACATCTCCAGTAAGCATTGGTAAGTGTTGGGCTGCATCGAGTGAGACAGTCCAGCTCATAATGTGGTTCTGGGATTCCTCACCAAAAGGCAACAGCTGTACTTGGAAATGGATGTTTGTTTCAGAAGTGTGTGTGTGTATGGCAGGAGGGAGCGGTCATCTGGGCCAGGTCCTTGGGTGACGCATGTGTTTAGGAGTGAGCAGATAAAGAAGTTCCAGGAGGGAGCAAGTATGGCCTGGGTCGGAGGCCGTGGGATCAGAAGGCCACAGGAAGGACCTGGGTCAAGAACACAGTCACAGTGTGTGAGGCTGAAGAGGAGGACAGAGGTCATTAAATTGGAGAACGGGTGACCTTGCAAAGAGTAGTGGCAAAAATGGGGGAGGAGTCAGAGTGCAATACCCTTAAGAAACACTGTAAACAGCAGTGTTAAACTATTCTTTAGTGTTGAAAGAAAGAAGAGGAAAAATGTGAGGGTAAAAAGAATAAACAAGACACACATACACACACACACACACACACACACACACACACACACACATGCACAAGAATAGACAAAGGGTAATTCTTTTGAAGTTTAGAAGAGGATATTTGAATATGTTTGTAGGATGTGAGGAAGAAGCCAGTAGTAGAGAAACTATGAAAAAAAAGAAAAACAGATGAATTAAGGTTCGGCTGTGGTTTGGATCCTGAAGTCCCCCAAAGGCCTGGTCATTAAGCCTGTGGTGCTATTGGAGGTGGTAGAAACTTCAGGGGTGGGGCCAAGTGGAAGGGAGTTAGGTCACTGGGGGCATGCCCTTGCAGGGGATATTGAGATCCGGGCCCCTTTTTCTTTCTCTTTTTGCTTCCCGGCTGCCAGGAGGTGAGCAGCGTCCTCTTACCACGTGCCCCCCTCCCCCTATATTGCACTGTCTAACAGCAGACTCAAAGGCAAGGGCACCAAGTGGCCATGGACTGAAATTGTGAGTTAAAATAAACCATTCTTGTTAATACATTGATTCTCTCAGGTATTTTGTCACAGTGATAGATAACTGATTTATCACAGGTCCTGAAAAACTAAGAGGGGATTGAATCAGGAAACAGGAAGATGTCCTGTTAAAAAGTCTCGGACAGTAACACATACTTTCATCTTTCCCTTCCCCAATCACCACTAAAAATATTATTGGCTAATACTGTTAAATTTTTCTGTCTTTAGATAAAAACAATAAGAAAGAAATAACTGGGAGGGATTTTGGAAAGTGGAAAGCTTAAGAAATGGTACCTAACTTAGCCTATGAGAGTTTTTTGTCTTGAGAACAGTACAGAACAGGATACCAACAAGAAACAAGTTAACTGATTCTGCGGAACTCCTGGGGGTGCTCAGCACCTGAAGAAACCAGGCAGCAGGAAGGCAGGTGAGTCCAGGTTAAATCGGCATGATTATGTAAAAGTAGATAGAGCAATTTAGCAACTTAGCATAGCAGAGTGGCAGACTCTACAAGACTAAAACTTCTTCCTATGGAAAAATTTAACATAAGGGTTCTCTGGCCTCAAAAGCATCAAAGAGGAGCAGTGGGATGAAGTCTGAGACCTAACCCTGGGGGATTAAGTGATAGTCTGCACACTAAACCTCCTGGCCCTATCACAGCAGCACCGACTAGAGAACACACCCTCCCCCTCCGTGCCCCAGAGAAACACCAATTTATACTTACCACCCATCACCTACAGGAAGCCCCACACACTCACCCTGAACATTCAGCTAAGGACAGCGTGGGAGGAAGGCCTCCTTCAGAAAGCACAGCCAAGCAAACAGCACCACTCAGAGACAGTCAGAAGGGCGGGGTATGTGTGCTCCTCAGAAAGATGAAGATGACATCCAGTCCTTGTTTTATAGATGCGATTTTTTTTTATAAAAGAAGCAATGAGAATAAGGAGGGATTCTTTAGAAACAAAAAGAACTCAATAGAAAGAAAAAATATTTTTTTTTGCAGTACTGGGAATCGAACCCAGGGGCATTTCACCTCCAAGCTATACCCCCAGCCCGATTTTTTATTCTTTATTTTGAAACAGGGTCTCACTAAGTTGCAGAGGGCCTCACTAAGTAGCTGTGGCTGGCCACAAACCTGCCATCCTCCTGTCTCAGCCTCCCAAGTACTGGGATTACAAGTGTGTGCCACCATGCCCTGCTGAAAAAAAAATTTAAATCATTAGAAAGGCTAGAAGATGAAGTCAAAGAAATCTTCCAGGAAGTAGAACAACTTGTGAAGAGAAATGGTAAGAGACACAGAGGATCAGTACAAAAGACAAAGAACAGGGATTCTAGAAATGACTAAAGGGAAGAAAAATGAAAGGAAAGAAATCATCAGCTAGGTAATTTTTCTTTAAATTCCCAAAACTGAAAAGTAGATCAGTCTTCAGATTGAAAGGGTTCAGAGAAATCTTAAGAAAATGAAAAAATGCATATTATTATGAAATTTATGAATCACAGAAAAAAGGAGAAGATTCTAAAAGTTTCCAGAGAGGACAAAAAAAAAATATCAGGAACCCAAATGACATCAGGCTTTTCCGTAGCCACAAATACAAATACAGACAAACTCGGGAAATGCCTGCACAGTCCTAAAGGAAAACTATTCCAAACTTTATTCTACCCTCACACTTGAGAGATAATTTGTCTGAATTTAGAATTAGACATTTTTAGATATGCAAGGGCTCAAGAACTTACCTTCTATTTAAAGATACATAGAAAAGAGCTGGGCGGTGCATGCTTGTAATCCCAGTATTTGGGAGGCTGAGACAGGAAGATAGCAGGTTCGCAGCCAGCCTCAGCTACTTAGTGAGGCCCTCCACAACTTAGTGAGACCCTATTTCAAAATAAAGAATAAAAAATAGGGCTGGGGGTGTAGCTCGGAGGTATAATACCCCTGAGTTCCATCCCCAGTTCCACAAAAATCAAAACAAAACAAAGATGCATAGAAAAAAACTCAGAGGATGTGCACCAGCAAAACAGAAGAGTAAGCAAATAAAGAGACTGATAGAGGATTCAGGAAACAAAAGTCCCAGCAAAGAAAAAGCACAAAGGGAAATACCAGTATAACGGTCCCATCGCAAGCACAGAGCAACAAGTCACATTAAAGCAACAGGACTGAGGGCTCCAGGCTGCTTATAACAATTGTTTTTACACATGTTCAATCAATAGTAACCTTCAGGCAAAATGAGAAAATACACAAGAAAGGGGGTATGTGGTCACAGTGCATCATTGAATAAGCAGTGACAAAATTGCAGAATTATAATAGCATGAATGCTTATTATTAATTTAACCAAAGCCTCCTTCCTTCCTTCCTTCCTTCCTTCCTTCCTTCCTTCCTTCCTTCCTTCCTTCCATTTTTCCTTCCTCCCTCTGTGTGTGTGTGTGTGTGTGTGTGTGTGTGTGTGTGTGTGTGGTGTGTGTGTTGGGGGCTACTGGAGATTGAACCCAGGGGTATTCTATCTCTGAGCTACACCCCCAGACCTTTTTATTTTTTAATTTGAAACAGGTCTGCCTCGCTAGGTTGCTGAGAGTTTTGCTACACTGCTGAGTCTGCCCTCTAACCTGTGATCCTCCTGCCTCAGCCTCCCAAATATTGGGATTACAGATGTGTGCCACCATGCCCAGCTTAACCAAAGCCTTTTGATATAACAAAAAGTCAGAGATGACATCTAACCTGATGGGACCAGAAAGAGTGGTATAAACATATTATTTAGAAACGTAGAGACCAATACCAGAAGAAATAACTACAATAATAAAGGGCAGGGCGCTCTCTGTAGAATTGAACTAAGGATGGGGATCTTAAGGATCTTATTATAATCCCTTTAGAAGTTGCAGGAAGAAAAAGGATGGGTGGGGGAGAATGGACCCAGGGACAGTTTCTGAGGATAGGATGTTAGGAAGGAAAGTTCAAGGTATTTGCATATAATTAGAAGTAGAGGACATTATATACGGGGAATGAAGTATGGAGATGTGTGGTTTAGAAAAGAATTTAATCGCAGAACCCACCTTATGATGCACATGATACATTCTAATTCCTGTGTGGAAGTCATCCAGTTAGAATCTAAACTCCTCAAAGGCAGGTGCTGCTTTGTACCTCCTATAGGGATTTTTCTTCAGTAGTTATTTTTAAAATATAAGTTAACTTGCCGGGCGTGGTGACGCACGCTTGTAATCCCAGTACTTTGGGAGGCGGAGACCGGAGGATATGGGTTCGCGGCCAGCCTTAGCTCTCTCTCTCTCTCTCTCTCTCTCTCTCTCTCTCTGTCTCCTTAATGAGGCCCCCCGCAACTTCGTGAGACCCGGTTTCAAAATAAAGTATAAAAAATAGGGTCGGGGGCGTGGTGGCGCGGGGGTAGAATGCCCCTGCGTTCAATCCCCCGTACCAAAAAACAAACAAAAAATATATAAGTTAACTTTTGTGTGACTGATACTGGGGATTGAACCCAGGGACATTCCACCTTTGAACTACATCTCAGCCCTTTTTATTTTATTTTGAGATACAGTCTCCCTAAGTTACTGTGTGCCGGCCTTCAACCTACGATCCTCCTGTCTCAGCCTTCCAAATACTGGGATTAGAAGCATAATGTAAATGTAATGCTTGAAAAAGCAACCAAGACACATGGAGTACAGGAGGAGACTAACTTATGCTCAATAAACTAAGAATAAGAAGAACAGCATGTCAAAATTATATACTAAATTTTCTTGAAAATATTACTGTCTAGACCTTAATTTGGGGGTTTGGGCTTGGTTTTTAACCTATAAAATGAAAAAACTGGACACATAGTTTTTTACATTCCTTCTAGATTCTGGTCACTCCTGCCTATCTCTGCATACCTGGAATGTCTCTCCTCCCTGCCCTGTTGATCTTCTATGCACCCTTCAGGTGTCAGTTTTAACTCCTTTCTCAGATGGCCTTTCATCTCCACCTTGAATCTCCCAGCACCCTCCCCCATTCCACAGCACTTACCACAACTTGTAATTTTATATTTGGTTTAATGACGCAGCTACTATTTGCCCAATAAAACTGCAGGCAGTTGGGGGTCAGTAACATACGTGTTTTCTCTCTCATCCCATAATTGGCATGTCCTCCTCACAGCTCACCAAGCTCTCTCTGCATACAGGTTAGCCACTGCATCCGGCCTTCCTCAGCCCTTTAAACAAGAGGAGGCAAGCTAGCAGTCTAGATGCTAAAATGGCCCAGATATGTATTTAATTGGGTCAATATAGGGCTAGTTTTTTTTTAATGGAAACATTCACATAAAAATCTCTATTTCTAACTTCTTGAAAAATCAAATTTGGCAATTCCAGACATACACGCCAGCACCACTTGTCTGAAGATTAGAGTTAGGGAAAGAGAAAGAGGCTGGGAGTGTGTGAGCCTGGACATTCTTCTAGGACAGGGTTCAGAGCTAACACTGGATTTGCACAAGGTCCGTGACCCAAAAAGAGGCTAACAGCCTTGAGATGGCCCCTCTTCTTCCCCAGCTCTGTATCACCCTCAAAGCATTTTGCCCTCTGCACCTCCCACATCTGTAGTTTGGTGAAGATCTGAATTCCACTCCTTTAATCTCTTTTCAGTCACTCCCTCCAGCCCTCAATCACTTTTATGACTCTTTTCTAAATGCCTCCGATTTGTCCAAACTCAACTGTGAAGTCCTGCATTTCTTTTGCCCTGGGAAGACGTACGTAGCACAGTTCAGATTTACTAAGCAAGTGTTTGCCTAAAAGCTATTAAAAGGAATATCCAAGACTTGACATGTTAAGCTAATTTTCACATGCAGCTGCACAGTTCCGAAAGAAAAATACAGAGCACTCCAGGACTGAGAGGTGCTGGAATCATGCATAGAGACATTCTCCTGTGATTTCTTGTGTATTAAAATGACACAGGCAGATGGTTTAAAAGAGACCTACCCCTGCAGCCATCCTAACAGCAAGGAAAAAATTGAAACTACCCATAGTTCATAACACACGACTACAACCATCTCTGACAGATATACAGGCACACTCAAAACACACACATGCGCACACACACACTGGGTCATATATTTGCATAAATTTGTAATCAGCTACACTTGCTCTACCCAATCCTGAAGCTTCTTGCGGTTACACTAAAACATCAGACAATTTGCTCTGACTGGAGGTAATCACAATACATAAATAAATTCCTGCCAAATTAGAATTAATTTAAATTCCTCTCAAAACTTTTTTTTTTTTTTTTTTGCGGTACTGGGGATTGAACCCAGGGGC
>PVJS01064196.1:0-10291 GCA_004027185.1 Glis glis | reverse complement strand
AATATCATGCATATAATAATGATGACACAAAAGTAGGAAAAGAATAATCTATATAGGAAAATATGTCTATATAGGAGTATTGTTAAAGTAACCAGTTATAGAAAACACATACTTTTTGAATCCATTTGTATAAAACATCTAGAAAAATATGCATGGGAAGAAAGTAGATTGTTTGCTTAAGTCAGTGGATGGGGAGCAGGGAATGGAAGGCTATGTTATAGTGTGGGGAAAACATCATAAAATGCATTATGATTACAAAATAACTCCATAAATGTTCTAAAACAATTAAATTGTACACATTAAATGGGTAAATTGTATAATATACAAATTATATTCCCATAAATCATATATATATATATAACATAAAGCATATATATGTATTTACCTACATATATGTGAAATTTTAAATATATATATATATATATATATATATATATATATTCAGTGCCCTAGACAAACATTTTAGGACATGATATTGTTTCATTGAAATATTCATCCTTGGTATATAATATCAATCATTTATTTATTTAGAGTTGCCCAAAACTATGAAAAGGATAGGAAAAAATTGATTCTTGTTCTTAATCTTCATTGGTATGAGTAAATATTGAAATAAAGTACATAACATTCATTTCATAATGTGAAATACATAAGAATATTTCAGGATGCAGAGTGAAAAGGCAAAAAATGTAGCAAGAGTTACATATCTTTAAAACTGGACAGCGTTACCCAGATCAATAACATTAGTAAAATTTGTTACTGGTACTTTGACATGTACCTCATCATGAATCCAGGATTCTCATACTGCTTTTGTTATATCTATAACTTTCTAATGATATTCTCAAATCCAAATACAATATTTTTAATATTTCATCTTATCACATTTCTCTTAGTTTGATTTATCTACCTCTAAAAAGAAGAGCAAATTGTTTATCAGTACTAAGGTATGAGAAATGGACTTCTAACCAACATCTATGGTATCAGCATTATAATTAAGACTGAGTTATTTGCTCACAAGATTCAGTTTGAAATGAAAATACTTTACATAAGATATATGAAGATATATAGTTATAAGATATAATGAAGATATATGTAAGTAAGATATATGTAAGATATAAGTAAGATATATGAAGATATACAGTTCTTCCTGGTGTAATTATCAATTAGTACTTACAGTTTTCCTAGGATGTTTCTAGGTGTGTGGGCATGAGCAGAGAGATTGACTCTATTTTTGTAATAGACTAGTTAGGAAGACTGACTACTTTTTCCAAAGTAACCTGACACACATCTTCATTAATTTTCTTTAACTAATTCAATTGAACTGAAATAGTAAAACCATTTACCAGTAGAAACAGGGCCAGAAGATAGAACAAAATAATAAAGAATTGAGTAAGAGATATATTTTAAAAATGCTTCTTCAGGGTTTATGTAAGGTACTAGTCAGAACCTTGCTGCTGAGTAAAGCAAAGATCCACATTGATCATACATCAAAAAAATCAGCATCCAAGGCACACAATTACAAAATTTCTATTTGAATGAATAAATTAACTTCTTGGCAGATTTCTTTACATACAAAGTGAGAAACAACATCCACTTCATTGCTTAATGAACAAATTAAGACAAATGAGCTGCCCTTCCACTTCATAGTGCTAGAGAAAAATCCTAAATTACCCATTTCTAAACAGTGTCTCAACATGTCTTCCTTATCATCTCTAGAGTTTCTCAGTAAATATTTACACTACTTACTCTATACATGCAGTCACGTGCTCTATGGCTCATGACTGCTCGGAAAATGTGACCTAGAGAGAAATGACAAAAGAGGGCAGAAGAAGGAAGCTGTTCACAGCATTGGAAGGAAAGCTGATTAAACTTGGAATTTTCATGGACATTTCAATTCAATATTAAGAGATAGGTAGTATAGCTCCTATAAGAGTAAAGTTATATAAAATTTTCAGTACTGTGACTCTCCAAAAGCTTATATTTAACTTTTGTTCATTTATTAAATAGTACTCAAAATGTTAGCTACAATGTATAAACATTTACAATGTGCTTATTGTAATAGGTGCTTTAAGCTAATACATGCTTTGATAAACTATCACTTGATTTTCATGATAATTAAAAGATGTGTATATCTCTCTATATACATATATATCCTTTACCTATCTATAACTACCTATACCAAATCTTATGTATACCATTTATTTTAATTTTGTACATTTCTGTCTTCTGTTGTGTTATCTAAACACAATACCAAGTTGTTGAATAACTAGTAAATGGCATCAAGAAAGAAAATGTTGCTATGAAAGCTTTGAAAGCCAAGAAAAGAAAGAAAATGTACCTATAAGTATCGGTATCTATAAGTGAACTCGAATTCACTTATGATCTGTAACTAGCAGGAATTAATGTCAGATATGTTTAACTTAAAAAACATATGTCATTTTAAATTCTTTTTAAAACTAGTGCTAAGAACATTAGTGGTGATTGAATATAGCACAAGTGTATTATGGCATTCTGTATAGAATTTGATAGACTTATAAAAAGTAATTGAGCCTCTTTCCTGGTACAAAGTTACAAATATAGTATATTGTGTGGCAATCTGTCAGTACACATACTTATCTCTTTTATCATATTCGTAAACACAATACAAAATTCATTCATGTATCTTTAACCACTAATTGCCCAAAAAATCATTATTTTTATCCAAACACACAAAACAGGTCTGTGAAAAGCACCATACCAAAATGGATAATTTTAGTGCCTGTGAAAATAACTTGTAACTTTCTCGAGAAAATAAAATTATAACTATAAAGCAAGAAGAAAACTTCCTACATGAAGAACTGACTGACTTAGTTTTTTTTTTTAATGTGGCCTAGAATAAAAGAAAATGGAATTAAGAAAATAAATTCTGTAGATTTTTGACCAAATATACCATAAACATGAACTATAAAAATTATCATCTGTTAAGTATTCCCTTTTCAGTAAAGTATACTCCCGGACTTACAAGTCATTGTTTTCTAGCCCGCTGTCTTAAACTTCTCATAAAGTTAAGAAAGTACATTCAGAGACACAATACTTGGCATATGGTGAAACTCGTGTGCCATCATAGCTTTACAATGGCCAAAAGCCACCCATGAGCAAATGGCAGGGCTCAACTAATACAGACTGTAAACACCTGTGTCTCCCCTAAAACTCCCTTCTCAAGGCTTTCTATAAAAGAATCAGAAAGGGTTCCGTCCTCAAGTGAGGGTCTGTGAAAATGAAAGAGGCTTTTATAAGTTACTGAGTGGGCAAGTAATGCTTAATTAAAATGGCACTGCTTATGATTATTTCTGCTTTTATCTATGAAGAATTAACTACAAAGGATTACCTTTCCACTCTAAAAAGCAAAGTAAAAAAAAAACTAGAAATATTTAAGAGGTATTTCATATGTTGTCAACAGGCAAAGGAGAATGGTGATAAATGAGAGGAGAAAAGCAAAGACTTGATGGCCACATTTGCCCCATTTTACAGTATGGAGACAGATTCTGAGCTGTAAGATGAAGGGAACACACTGTGGTGGTTTCACTGAACAGGGAGCCAGGGTGAGTTTCAGAAAGCATTTCTTATCATGCTAATACCTCTACAAGTTGTTATTGCTTTTCTGGTTCTGAACAAGAGGGAGTATACACATTGCACCCTACTATGCTTGCTACTTATAATAAAGAACCATGGACACAATTAATAAAGCAATTGACAAAAGACTGAAATGTAGACAAGAAGGAGAACCAGTGACTAAATTTGGGACTTAAGCCACAACATGGCAGCCAGTGTCCTGCTTCAATTGTTGTTGTTTTTCTTTTTGCCTCCAATAAGTAGAAAATTGGTATTCCATAACTTCAACTTCTATCTTTAGCAATTAGTTCATATTATATTTCTGTGATTCTTATGCAAAGAATAACTTCTATTAACAAAGAAAAGAGGGCCATATCCCGGGGTATCCTAATCTAGAACATTATTTAACAAGATTCAACTCAATGAACATAAGAAAACCCTCTAGTTTTAATATTCCATTATTTCCATTTATACCAAACATGCTCCTAAACATAAGAAAAAGTAAAATCTTTCTTTCATCCTTACTCACAGACTTTTAACTGTAACACTAACCATCTATAATTTACTTGATAGCTGTTTCCTACAGTCAATATTTTGCATCCTATACTTAATCTTATGTAACTAAATACCAGCATGTGTGATCAGGGAATATGTAAAATTTGATAAATTGCATTACCTAGCTGGGTATATAGCATACCAGTTTACCCCAGATGGGAGATTCTCAGACCTAAAGAGACAGCTCTCCCTGTGGTAATATAGCAATGCTTTGGGTGCTGAGCCCTCCTCAGGTAGCACTCAATCTGGGACCCAGAAGATAAAGATGGACTTGTCATAGACCTGACTCAATCATGAAGACACTTTGCAATGATCATTTTTGGACCCATTATTTTGGCTTATAAACTGATTCCAGGTATGGTCAATTAATTATCTGTTGTGTACTTCAACTTTAGTATCCTTTGAACTATTTTCTGGTAAACTTCCAAGCAACAGAAACACATGGGCTCCGAACCTAGACAGAAACTACTATAATAAAAGGGTTTCTTAATTTACAGAAAAAAAAATTGCTGGGATTTCATGACAGGATGATGATTTCACATGTTATAATGACATTGGTGGATAAACTACCATCAGGGCATAGTAGTCTTGGCATTGTATTTCTGGCAAATGTTAGATCTGAACATATGATCTAGTTGTTCTTTGCTTCAATCTGTCATTTCTTCATCTGTCAGGAGGATGGCTGTATGGAACTTATGCCTCATATTGTCTCTGGCAATTTGAAAGAATTATATACCATGGAAGCCAGAGAAAGCTTTGGTGGGTGGATAGGCAACTCTCACAGATCACTATTGCTTCAGTGTGAGAATCGGCCACACCTAACTATGATTTCTGTTTCTGGGAATAGCATCTGCTGAGCCTGATCAGCTCCCACAACCTTTCATCTTTGTGCTTTCACTTGTTGGCTTTGTTTAGCTTTCATTCCCTAATCTATTCCTTAATTTTATCTGTAGTATAGTATAAGGTTTGGGACTCAAAATAAGAGATGCTACTAAAAAATCATTATGAAGAAGGCATACAAGAAGAATAGGGTATTGGTAGATGGATTGAGACCCAAATTTCCAGGGGTCAGAGGCCTAGGGAGAAGGGAACTCCAGTGAATATGGGAAAGGGATGGAGGGGAGGCTCAGTGTTCAATGTATTGCAGAAAGAAACTCAAGTATTTGGTATGCTATAAAGACAGAAAACACTTTCAAAATCATAGCATGCAATGATTAAGCTGTTCTTAGAAACAAGAGAAAAGCCTTCTTTGCTGTGTGATATAGGAAGACCTGCAGAAAGCAAAAGGAGTAACTGAACTGAGTACCTGATTTGCTGCAAAGCCTAAGGGAATGGTCAACTCCGCAATGGAGAGTTGAAGGTTCAGTTTTATAGACTGACATGAGAAGAACAATTAAAGAAAATCATTATGCCTCAAAAATCAACTGAATATGCAAAAATTGATTTTTTTTGTAATTAGATTGTTTTTATGGTCTTAAAATATTTCTTTCTGCAAGTATACCATGACAAGAAAATATGAGTATTTCTTTGTAATTTGATTAAAGGTGTTTTTTTATTTTTTATTTATTGGTGCATTGTAATCATATATCTTGATGAGGTTCACAGTGGTAGAAGCATACATGCACACATCACTCATTTAACACTCCCCAATTCCCATTCCATTCCCTCCCCCTTCCCTCCTTCTCATGCTCAGCACAGTGACTTTGATAAGTTTGTGTATGTACATCAAGTGCATTAGGGTGTTTCTCTCTTCCCCCTTCCCATCTTCCTTGGGTTGGCTTCTTCACACATCTGTGGTTTACCCTTCTCTGTCTGGAGGTTTATCCTTCTCTGTACTCCTACATCCCATTTTCTCCCTAGCTTCCACATATTGGGAGAGCATCTGATTTTTCACTTTTTGTAACTGAGTAATCTCACTTATTTCCCTACAAATGACATAATTTTTTTTCTTTTTATTGCTGAGTAATATCCATTGTGTACATATTCCATAGTTTTGTAATCCATTCATCTGTTAATAGACATCTTGGCTGGTTCCATAGTTTGGAAATTGCAAATTGTGCAGCTATAAACATAGATATGCATGGATTAGTCTGTTAATTTGGTTTCCATTCTTTTGGGTAGATACCCAGAAGTGGTATTGCTGGGTCATATGGTAGGTTCATTCCCATCTTTTGAGGATCATCCATGCTGTTTTCCAAAGAGGTTTCATTAATTTGCGATCCCACAATTTATTAGGGTTCCTACTTTTCCACATCCTCTCAGCATTTGTTATTATGTTTTTAATGATTGTCATTCTAATTGGGGTTAGGTGAAATCTCAGGATAGTTTTGATTTGTATCTCTCTTATTGCTAATGATGTTGAACATTTTTCATACATTTATTGGCCATTTGTATTTCTTCTTTTGTGAACTGTGTATTTAGTTCACTTGCCCATTTTTTGATTGGGTTATTTGCTTTTTTAGCGGAGAGTTGCTTGAATTCTCTGTATAATCTAGATATTAGTCCTCTATCAGAGGAGTAGCTGGCAAAATCTTCTCACATTCCATTGTCTCTCTGGTGAGGTTCTTGATAGCTGCCTTTGCTGTACAGAAGCTCTTCAGTTTAATGAAATCCCACATATTGATCCTCTTTTTAACTTCTTGTGCCTTTGAGGTCTTGTAAGATTTTGCCAGTGCCTATGTGTTGAAGTGTTGGTCCTATGCCCTCTTCAAGTAGCTGCAAGGTCTCTGGTCTAATTTCCAGGTCTTCACTCCATCTTGAATTGACACTTTTACAGGGTGAGAAAGAGGGAAATATTTTCATTTTTCTGAAATGGCCATATTAATGATATTTATTCTGCCTATCCAAGAGCATGGGAAGTCTTTCCATCTTCTGAGATATTCTTCAATTTCCTTTTTCAATGTTTTAAAATTTTCCTTGTAGAGGTCTTTTACTTCCTTGGTTAGGTTTATTCCTAATTATTTTATTGTTTTGGGGGATATCATTAGTTGAAATGTTTTCTCAATTTCTTTTTCAGTGGCTGTATAGTTGGCATATAGGAAAGCTTCTGATTTTTTAAGATTTATTTTGTATCCAGACACTTTGCTGAATTTGTTGAACAGTTCTATAAGCTTTTTGGTTGCATTTATTGGGTCTTCTAAGTGTAATATCATGCCACCTGCAAACAGAGAGAGTCTCAGTTCTTCTTTTCATATTTGTACTCCTTTGATTTCCTTCTCTTGCCTTATTGCTCTGGCTAGTCTCAAGTACTATATTGAAAAGGAGTGGTTATAGTGGGCATCCTTGTCTTTTCCCTGTTTTTAAGGGGAATTCCCATAGTTTTTCCCCATTCAATATGATGTTGTCCGTGGGCCTAATGTATATCGCCTTTATGATGTTGAGGTATGTTCCTTCTATTCTGATTCTCTGCAGTGTTTTTAGGATGAATTGTTGTTGGATTTTGGGAATGATTTTTCAGCATCTATTGAAATGATCATGTCATTTTTGTCTTTAGTTCAGTTTATGTGGTGAATTACATGGATTGTTTTTATATGTATAACCAACCTTGCGTCCCTGGGATGAACCTGACTTGATCATGGTGTATAATTTTCTTGATGTGTTTTTGAATGCACATTACTAGTATTTTGTTTAGAAGTTTTGTGTCTAAGTTCATCAACAATATACACCTGTAGTTTTCCTTTCTTGAGCTGTCTTTATTTGGTTTTGGTATAAATGTGATGTTGGCTTCATAGAATACATTTGGGAGAGTTCCATTTTGATCTATTTCATGGAATAGATTGAGCAGTATTGGGATTATTTCTTCTATAAAGGTTTTATTAATTCACCTGGGAAACCATCTGGTCTGGGCTTTTCTTTGATGGTAGGATCTTTATTGCTGCTTCAATCTCTTTGATTGCTACTAGTCAGTTTAAATTTTTTATATCTTCTTGATTTAATTTAAAATGATTGTATATGTCTAGAAATTTGTCAATTTCTTCTAAGTTTTATATTTTGTTGGAGTATAGTTTTTCAAAGTAGTTTCTGATAATCCTCTGGATTTCCATGTGGTTGGTGGTATATCACCTTTTTCATCTCTTATTTTAGTAATTTGGGTTTATTCTCTCTTTCTTTTGGTTAGGTGGGCCAGTGGTTTATCTATCTTGTTTAGTTTTTTGAGAGACTAGCTTTTGATTTTGTTGATTTGTTGTATCTTTTCATTTCTACTTCATTGATTTCTGCTTTGATTTTAATAATTTCAATTTCCTGTCTTCTACTGGCTGTGGGGTTAGACTTTTCCTGTTTTTCAAAGGCTTTGAAGTGTGTCATTAGGTTATTTATTTGGTGATTTTCTGTTCTTCTTATGTGGGCACTCATTGCTATGAATTTTCCTCTTAATTCTGCCATCAAAGCATCCCAGATATTTTGATTGTGTTTCTATTTTGATTTGTTTTTCTATTTTCATTTGCTTCTAGGAATTTCTTAATTTCTCATCTTATTTCTTCTATGACCCATTCCTCATTCAGCAGTGTGGTGTTCAGTTTCCATGTATTTATGAGGATTCTCTGGGTCCTCTTATAGTTGATTTCTAGTTTCATTCCATTATGGTCTGAAAAGATGCAGGGGGTTTTTTAGAATTTGCTAGTACAATCTTTGTAGACCATGATATTATCTATTTTGGAAAAGGTTCTGTGAGCAGCTGAAAAGAATGTGAATTCAGCTGTATTTGGGTTGAATATTCTGTATGTGTCTAGTATGTCCATTTGGTTTATGATGTTCCTTAGCTATGAGGCATCTTTACTGACCTTTTGTCTAGATCAATTTAGTAGGATAAGAGGAATGTTTAAGTCTCCCAATATTATTGCATTGAGATCTACATGTGACTTAATGTCACAGAAAGTTTGTTTTATGAAAGTGGTCGCACCTATGTTTGGAGCATAAATGTTATATCATTGTATCCTTTCACTGGATTGTTGCTTTTACCAGTAAAAAAAAGAACTGCTTTGTCTCTTCAGATAAGTGTAGGCTTGAAGTCTAATTTGTCTAATAACATAGTTGCCACTTCTGCTTGTCTTTGATTTACATTAGTGTGGATTACCTTGCTCTAGCCCTTCAACTTTAGTTTGTGAATATATTTACTCATAAGGTGTGTTTCTTGCAGGCAGCATATATATGAATTATGATTTTTAATCTATTATGCCACCTTTTGATTGGGAAGTTGAGGCCATTTATATTCAGCACAATTATTGAGAGATTATTTTTTCTTCCTAATATTTTGAATTTTAACGTCTATTTGATGTAGTGTTTGCTCTTTTTTGCTTAGTTGTTCATTTGATGGAAATCATTGTTTCTCTGGTTCTGGTATTTATTTATTATTTCTTCTTTGTAATAAATCTCTTTGAATATTTTCTCTAGTGCTGGTTTGAAAGACATAAAGTCTTTCAGCTTCTGTTTGTCATGGAAAATTTTTATTCCCCCATTAAATTTGAAAGATATCATTGCTGGGTAGAGTAGTCTTTCCTGGAAGTTGTTTCCTTTCAGAGTTTGGAATATGTTGCTCCAGGCCCTTCTGGCTTTCATTTGACTCCAGATTGGTTTGGGAAGTCTGGAGTGCTTCTTATTGGTTTGCCTCTGAATGTCACTTGGTCTTACACTCCTTTTGCCTTTAAGATTGTCTCCTGGTCTTCTACATTAATCAATTTGATTATTATGTGGTGTGGTGAACATTTTCTCTTATTTTGTCTAATGGGGGCTCTTTATGTTTCCTGTACCTATATGTTGACCTTGTTTTCTGTATTTGAATATAATTCTGATATTACTTCCCTTAAAAGATTATTGATTACTCAGGTTTCAGCTTTTATTCCCTTTTTTTATGCCTATTATTCATAGGTTTGCTCATTTAAAATTGGACCATATCTCTTCAATTTCCTAACAATTCTGTTGAATTATTTATTTTTTAAGAAGTTTTTTATTTACTTATTTTTTTAAATTTATTTTTATTTATTTTTTATGTTTTTATTGGTGCATTGTAGTCTCACATCACAATGAGTATCAGTTTGGTGTTAACAAACATGCACACAGCTCTTGGTGTCCATCCCCCCCGCCTCCACCCTGGCCCCCCCACATGTAGCACTGAGAATGATGTTGGTATAATCTCATATATACACATTGT
>PVJS01064195.1:0-10293 GCA_004027185.1 Glis glis | reverse complement strand
CACACACACACACACACACACACAGTCCTGAGCCCAAGGACTCTCCCCTGCCGCTTAGGGCTAGAAGTGTGCTGGGGGGGGGGGCTGGAGGGCCCTCCAGGAATACTGCAGGGATACATAGCCCCTGCCTGAGGGGTCCAGCGATGACTCCGCAGGGTTAAAAGTGAGAAGAGTTTGAAGAAGAGCCTCAGGGCTGGCTGCCCTTTGCTTGGTCCCAGTTTGTCCCTCTCAGTTCCAGAATCCCAGAAGGGGCAGGTAGAAGGGGTCTTGGACCCGTGGCACAGTAGCATAGGGTGAGCATGCAGGACTGTGAAGCCAAGAATGCCCAAGTGTGAAGCCCGGGTCCAAGCTTGTGGGTTGCATGACCTCGCGCAAACCCCTCAGCCTCTCCAGCAGTTCCTCACAGAACCGTTGAGAAAATCACCTTATGTCTGTTATTATCTTAACCCCCATTATAAGGATGAGACAACTGAGGCCTGCCCAGAAAGGAAGGAACACTTGCCCAAGTTAGCACAAAAGCAGCTTCCAAATCAGTGGGCAGGCATCCTGAGTCCTGGTCCTGGGGGAGACTCAGCTCCCCAGTGCACTCTGCAAAGTCAGTGACCCCAGCTTCCCCCACTGGCCTGGCCCCAGAACCCTGCAGGGTGCGCCCAGATCCTGTCCCAACAAACCCAGGACACTTAGAGTCAATGTGGAAAAATCCTGGGCTCCGGCTCCATGTCCTCAGCTGCCCCCAGGGAAGGAGCTCAGAGGCCGGCTCCCTTCCACTGCCATTTATAGACATGCTTCCTGTGCCCGGGATGCGCCAGCCCCTCCAGGTCTCAGCCAAGGAGAAGCCTGGCAGCTCGCCTACAGGAGCCGCAGGGGAGGAAGAGGGGGAGAGGAAGGCTTTTGTCATTAACTGCCTGTGCAACCTTAAGCAAATGGTACCCTTCTCTGGACCTCAGGTGTCCCTCTGCACTTAAGACTCCAAAGTCCCAAGGCCTGGGTTTGCACCCCAACTCCACCACCTTTCTGAATGTGTGGCCTATGCAGGTTTCTTAACTTTTCTGAGTCTCAGTATCTTCATTTGTTAAATGGACTGATAATAGATTGAGAGAGGGTTGAGCCACCAAATGTAACCCATATGCAAATCACATTGATTAATACCTGGTGCAGGGTGAGTGCTGAGTAAAGGGGAGCTCCCATTATGAGGGTGCCGTCCTCCATAACCCTGATTTCTAAGTAGTATTCAGAATCATCCAGCTGCTTTCAGGAGCAGCACCTCCTCGCTTCTGCAGCTCTGGGTCCTGGTCATGGGGGAGACCCAACCCCTCAGTGCACTCTGCGAAGTTAGTGACCCCAGCCTCCCCAGAACCCTGGGGGAAAGCCGGGAGAGGTTCTCATCCCCATCTCACAGAAGAGGAAAGCGAGGGCCAGAGGCACACCACCAGGAGCCGTCTGCACTGGGGTTCGAATGTCTGCCTTCCCATTCCAGAGTCTGCTTTCATTTCGCTTGGCCCAGGCTGGTCTTTGCTGCCGTTTCTAGCACTAGAGTCTGACTCCAGAGCAGAATGTGGGGAAGGCATCGCGGAAAAGAGAACTGGAAGGCAGGCAGCAGGGCTCAGGGCAGGCAGAGGGAGTGCGGCCAGCACAGCCAGGAGTTCCAGTCCCAGACCTCTTACCTCCTTCCCATCCCCACCTACGAGAAACTAGCATGTGGCATAAAGGTTAGCCTGCAGGAAGAATCGTCCACAGCAAGAGAAATGAGAAAGTTGAGACAGAGATCTCTGTCTTGGATGAGCCCTCAGGGAGTGAACATCATCTGATGATGTCACTTCCTGTGGCTCCCAGTCTCCCTCAGGGCTGAGTTGGCTCTGGGGGGTCTAGCTAGCCTGCCTCTCCCACCCACTCTCCCCCTCCCTCTACCTCAGGTATGTAATACCTGGAGGTCTTCCCTATCTGTCTGTCACTGTCCCTTGCCTCCTCATTTTTTTTTTTTTTTGCGGTACCGGGGATTGAACCCAGGGCATTCTACCTCCAAGCTACACCCCCAGCCCTATTTTTTATTCTTTATTTGGAAACAGGGTCTCACTAAGTCATAAAGGCCTTACTAAGTAGCTGAGGCTGGCCGCGAACCCGGATCCTCCAGTCTCAGCCTCCCAAGTACTGGGATTACAAGCGTGCACCACCATGCCCAGCTCCCTTGCCTCCTCATTACCACCTACCCTGGCCAGCTAGCTCCTGTTGTTCCTTCTATTCTTCCTTTGAATGTTCCCTCCTCCAGGAAGTCCTCCCTGATCTCCCCCAACCAGTGCCCACAGAGTCTGCTCCCTCCCCCTCCCTGGTGACACTTCTCATGGGTGCCAACCTGCTCACTGCTGGGTTTCACCAACTGGCCTAAATGCAGGGACCCAGAGAGCAGTGTGGAGACCAGTCCTGCTCTCACACTTGCCAGAGGTATTACTTACCTCTCTGTGTCTCCATTCTCTCGTTGTAAAGTGGGATAATAATAGGATCTACCTCATTGGGTTGTTATGAGGACTTTAAAAGCCTTTAGGTGTAAATATCAGGGCTTGTGTACATAGTAATTACTCAGTAAACATTAGCTGGTATTTATTTAATAACTGTGCCTAGGACACAGTAGCTAGTTATTCAATAAACATCTATTGAAGTATTTTACAGTCACTTGCATAATGTGGATGAGGTGCCAGGCGCTGTTCTAAGCATATCACAAATATTAGCTTATTTTACAAATAAGGAAACTGAGGCACAGAAAAGTTAAGTTGCCCAAACAAATGCAGCAGGTGAGTGAGGGAGTCAGGATGCACACCCAGGCCGCTTGGCTCCAGCATCCCAGCTTTTAAACGGGGAATCAATATGTCTTCATTTGGGTAACCGGGGTAGGGTAGGGGCTACAACTGCAAAAGTTACTCAGTTCCTGCCCCTGTTGTCTTTCAGCTCCTGCTGGCAAAGTGATTTCTCTGGGATGTAAGTAAGGCTGGTTGGAGGCCAGAGGTAACCCGCGGGGTCGCCACCCTCACCATGTCCCAGGTGATGTCCAGCCCCCTGCTGGCTGGCGGACATGCAGTCAGCTTGGCTCCCTGCGAGGAACCCAGGACGGCCCTGCACCCTGCACCCAGCCCCAGCCTGCCGCCCCAGTGTCCTTACTACACCACCGAAGGCTGGGGAGCCCATGCCCTGATGGCCCCCACACCCTGCAAGAGGCCTCCCAGCAGGCACCAGCAGACCCCACAGACTGAGGCTAAAGCCCACAGTCTCCTGCAGAGTCCTGGTGAGCAGGCCTTGGGGACTCCACAGGACCTTGACTCCTACATTGACTTCTCTCTGGAGAGCCTCAACCAGATGATCCTGGAACTGGACCCCACCTTCCAGCTGCTTCCCTCGGGCCCTGCTGGCCCCTGGGCAGAGCCTGCCCGAAACACTACCTCCAGGAGCAAGAAGGAGGAACCTGAAGCCTTGGGTAAGGATCTGGTGCACAGTGCTAGAGGAGGGCTGGGAACCAGACCTCAGGAGGAAGAAGGACTTCCCTGTGCAATAAGGGGAGCTGTGGGGAGGTGCTGTGCAGCTCAAACCAAGCTACTAATCTCTCTGTTTTCTCTGCTCCACAAAAGGGATAAATACAAGTTTCCCTCACTATCCAATCTGTTTGGTTCCTGAGTTTGACAAGTGATGGATGCCTGTTTATGTGGTTTTATGACTTTTTTTTTTTGGTACTGAGGATTGAACCCACCGGCATTCTACCTCTGAGCTACACCCCCAGCCCTATTTTTTATTCTTTTTTTTTTTTGCGTACTGGGGATTGAACCCAGGGGCATTCTACCTCCAAGCTACACCCCAACCCTATTTTTTTATTCTTTATTTTTGAAACAGGGTCTCACTAAGTTGCAGAGGGCCTCACTAAGTAGCTGAGGCTGGCCACAAACCTGCGATCCTCCTGTCTCAACCTCCCAAGTACTGGGATTACAAGCGTGCGCCACCATGCCTGGCATGAGCTCTTAAATAAGCTAATAAGATAAAGTATTTCACACAATGCCATGCATATAAGTAAGAGTTGGATAAATGTGGAGGACCTGAACCTTAACAGTTTTATGGTGTCTCTCTAACTTGGGCCCCCTGAAATTATGATAGGATTGCTCTCTGGGCCTCTGTCCCTGTTTAGGGGAATGTCTTTCAGAAGAGGCCCAACCTGGAAATAGTGGGGATTGGAGAGACAGAGAATTCAGTCTGTCTGGGAAAGGAACCCTGTTGCGTTCAAGCAATGGGAAGCTGGTAAATGCTGGACAGTACGTTCCCTAGTTAGGGGGTAGGGGCCAGGGCCCTGATTTGAAGCATCTGCCCATGTCCCCAGTGTAAATTCTCCCACTGTGACCAGTTCCAAGCTACCGACATGATGTCATTGAATGTGCAATTGGAAAGAGATGTGCAGTAGCTGGCTGTTACATACAGATCCCACCAGACTAGTATGATAGACAGGAAAACCTGAGGAGCATAGATAATAGTAAACAGAGCAAAATAATTGGGATGTGATGGATTTTGAGTATTTATTACCAATGTGGGTTTTGTTTGGAGTGTGTGTGTGTGTGTGTGTGTGTGTGTGTGTGTGTGTGTGTCACTAGGAATTGAACCCAGGGACATTCTACCTCTGAGCTACACCCCCAGCCCTTTTTTATTTTTTGTTTGGAAACAGGGTCTTGCTAGATTGCTAAGAGTCTCACTATGTTGCTGTCCTCAAACCTGCAATCCTACTGTCTCAGCCTCCCAAGTACTGGGATTACAGGTGTGCACCACCATGCCTGGCTTATTGTAATGTTTTTTGTTTTTTGTTTTTTTGCGGTACCGGGGATTGAACTCAGGGGCATTCTACCTCCGCGCTACACCTCTGGCCCTATTTTTTATACTTTATTTTGAAACCGGGTCTCACAAAGTTACAGAGGGCCTCACTAAGTGGAGAGAGAGAGAGAGAGAGAGAGAGAGCTGAGGCTGGCCGCGAACCTGGATCCTCCGTTCTCCGCCTCCCAAAGTACTGGGATTACAAGCGTGCGCCACCACGCCCAGCTATGTTCTTTTTTTCTTTCTTTCTTTTTCAATACTGGGGATTGAACCTGGGGGCACTCTACCAATGAGCTACATCCCCAGCCCTTTTTATTTTTTTATTTTGAGACAGGGTCTCAAAGTTCAGGCTGGCCCTGAACTTGCAGGCCTCCTGCTTCAGCCTCCCAAATAGCTGGAATTACAGGCATGTACCATCATGCCCAGCTTACATAATGTCATTTTTAATAATGGCTGGACAAAATCTTGAAAATTTAATAATCAGTATTTAACAAGCTGGTGCAAGCCAACTCCCGTACACCACGGAGTCCAAGGGAATCTAGAAATCCCTACATCTGGATTCGGTTTCCCACAAAAAGAATTTCAAGTATACTCTGAGGATGAGACTCAAGGAACAGCAGGCCCCATTAGACAGGAAGACCGAGGCCTCCAGGGGTTTAAACAATCAACAGGAGTGGGGGTGCCATTAAGATTACGGGTAGAATCCATGATAGCTTCCACCTAGTGAGCACTTATGATATACCAAGCACTGTGCTAAGCCCTTTCTATAGAATCTTCCATCCTCCCAGCCCAATCCCAGGAGACGAGTATGTTATGCCCATCTTACAGGTTGATGGAGTTAAGTAAGGAGCCACTCTAGCCTGACCACTGGAGCCGGGCGGACCTCAGTCAAGCTGTTTACTTTGCTTCTTTGTGTCTTAGATTCCTCATGTGTAAAATGGAGATAATGAGAGTTCTCACAACTCAAGGGATGTTGCAAGGGTTAAAAGAAATAACCTTGGTCACTGCTCATCATAGATCCTGGCGCACTGAGAGTCATTAGAAGTGGTGGCTGTTTTTATTAAACAGTGGGGTTCACGCTGGCCCAGCCCTAGGGCAGCTCTGGGCTCTAGGGTGGAGGTCAGCCCAGCACCCCTGCCCTCTGGCACCCCTGGCTCCTGGTCTCCAGCCCACTCCCCCTCACGCCAAGCATAGCCTGCCAGGCTTGTTAAAGGAGCCACCGCCCCCCTCAAAGAGCCTTCCAGCTGCTTAAGCCCAGTCATGGGCACGTCACTGCAGGGAAGTCTTGGGCCTAATCACTGCTGGCAGGAGCAAGTCCAGGGTTTTTGAATGTTCCTGCCCCGAGGCAGGGGTTCCACACATCCAAGGCCAGCCAGGGCAAAACCAGTCTCTGTAGAGCATCCTCGTGTATGAGGTGGGGCCCAGGGTAGGGGGCAATGACAACCAGGCCCTTTCTCCATGGAGGGAGCTGATGGGCAGTGGTCCACATGTTCAGATGTCCTGGGCACAGCCCGCCACTGTGAGTATGTGTCTCCTCAACTCTGGGAAACAGGGTGCGCAGGAGGACTGGCAGCGGGCAGAGGGTCCCAACGAAGCTGTCTCATTCTGCCCTAGAACCTCCTGGTAGAGAGAAAAAAAAATCCTCTGCACTAACCCCTGCTTGCCACCTCTCATGCCTGAGAGCTCACCACCTCCTAAGAGAGTCCAGCCAGGTCAGCTTCCCTGCGGGAAGCTCTCCACCAGCGCTGAGCTCACAGCCAGGGGGTCTGCTATGCACTGCAGCTACAGCAGCTACCAACAAAGCTCTCATGGGCCCAGGGCAGTGGAACTAATCCTGAGCATGGTGGTGAATTTGCTTACATCTCCGTGTGTTCAATGCGGAGGCCCCCTGCCCCTGCACACATGATTTTGTGATCTTGCTCTTCCCCTAGAGAGGTGCTGAAGGTGAGGATTCTATCATGGTGCTGGCAGATGTTCACCCTTCCTCCTCATCCTAACCTGGCAAAGTGCAAAACTTAAACATTGGTGATCCTATAGTGACCCCTCTCCTGGATATAGATAAAGTTTGGGGGATTTTTGTCTGTTTGTTTTTGTCTTTTTGGTACTAGGCATTGGCCCCAGAGGCATTCCACCTCTGAGCTATACCCCCAGTCATTTTTATTTTTATTTTGAAACAGGGCCTCACTAAATTGCTGAGGCTAGCCTTGAACCTGTGATCCTCCTATCTCAGCCTCCCAAGTACTGGGATCATAGGTGTGTGCCACCATGCCTGGCTTAGAGATTTTTTTTTTTAAAGGCTAGGCTATGTAATGCATGGTCTCATGAAGGAAATAGTGGTAACCTTATTTTACAGACAAGGAAACTGAGGCTCAAGGAGGAAGGAATAGTCGATGGTGACCCAGCCAGTGAGAGCCAGGTCAGGCCTCACACCCCAGGTTTCTGGGCTCCACGGTCCATGTTCCCACCTTTCTCTCTTTCTTGCCCCCTGGGGCATCACAGAATCAATCTGTTTGGAGCAGCCTGCAGGCTCCTCTCCTGAGCTCGGCCTCCCCAGCACTCGGCCAGCCCCCCACCCCCGCCGCCCTGCCTCTAGACCTGTCCCATGGCATCCCCTCCCACAGGGAATGCAGCTCCCAGAAGCAAACATCACATTTCTTCTTTCTCCCCTCCACGACCTCCCACCCTGGCTTTGGAACAGGCCCCCACATTTCCTTCTCCAGAAATTTCTGCCAGGCAAGGCTGTTTACCAGTCCCAGGGGAAGGGTGTTTAATAACCGTTTCTCCACCCCCACCCACGTGCCCTCCCTCTGCCAGCCCGGCCTGCTGCTGGCGCCCGCATCTACCCTGCGCCGTTCAGGCTTGCCCCATAGGCCTGTAAACAGCGGCTGTGCCCCAATGATGGGGCGGGGGCCTCCGCCTCCCCCAGCCACAGCCACCTCAGGACAGAGCAGGGATGATTCAGTGCCAGGGCTCCTCCCTCCTGCCCGCCTTGCTCTGCCCGCCCAGCCCCCAGGAGAGGTCTCTGTTGGGTGTATGGATGACTCAGGGAACAGGGGGACCAGGAGCTTTACCAGGCCAAGACACCCCCAAAGCAGCCAAGCACCTTCTCACAGGACAAGGTCTTGGAGTGGGGTCTCAAGGAGCCTCTCCCTATCCAGAAAGAGGCCCCTAAACAGAGCACAGGAGCAGAAGTTGGGTTCCTCACTCCTTAGCTATGTGGCATTGGGCAGCTCACTGAACCTTGCTGAGCCTTGACTTCTCATTTGTTTCATGGGAATTAATAATATTTTCTGCTTCAATGGAGTTGTGGTAAGAGTTAAATGAGACAGTACAGTTCATCTTTTTGCAGCACTGCAAATTAAAAATTGTGGTGCAAACTGGGCATGGTAGCACACACTTGTAATTCCAGGACTTGGGAAGCAGAGACAGGAGGATCACAGGTTTGTGGCCAGCCTCAGCTACTTAGTGAGGCCCTCTGCAACTTAGTGAGACCCTGTTTCAAAATTTAAAAAAAAGAATAAAATCGGGCTGGAGGTGTAGCTTGGAGGTAGAATGCCCCTGGGTTCCATCCCCAGTACCACACACACACACAAAAAAAAAAATTGTTGTGCAATAAATGTTAACTATACTCCTGCATAGCTCCAAGCCTCAGTTTCCTTCTCTGTAAAAATGAGGCCTGTCCTGCCTAAGAGCTATTATGAAGTCCAAAGGTGGTTATGGATATAAACATCATAAAGTCCTATAAAAATAGAACTTGTGCTTGCCAACCTTCCATAAGAATCCACCTCTCACCAAGATCTCTTCTCTTCCAGAGCCTACACCATACCGTCCCTAATATTCTCCTCTTTCTCTCATCCTCCTAAGCAGAAGGATGCCCATTTGGCCAATACTGCCCCCCAAAAAGCAGACAGGCAGGGAGTCCTTTCCCCGAGGCCCACCCCATGGGCCAGGCTCCAGGATCCGTCCATCATGTATTAAATCCTCCCTACAACCTTAGGAGGTTGGGTTTATATCAGCACTTCACAGATAAGGAAACTGAGGCTCAAACAAGTTAGGAAAGTTACCCAAGGCCTCTTGACCGGAAGGTGGAAAAGCCAGGCCTCACGCCCAGGTCCATGTGACTGCAAAGCCAGGCCTCCTCCACACCCAGAACAGCAAGTCCAGGTCAGCCCGCAGCCCCACTCACCTGACGCAATCCCCGGCGGCCACCCCCGCCCAACAGGCCCAGACAGAGGCAGGAACGTGAGCAAGGCCAGGAGGCCCTACCCAGGAGCGCGCCGGGGCAGGCTGAGACACCACAGTCTTGGTGACTGTGCCAGGCCCAGGGCGGGTGGGAGGCCAGCAGATAGGAGCCGAGGGCGCGGGCTCTACCTGACTCTGCCCCAGGCTCCATCCTGGGAAGCCTGGGACAGGGCTCCAGGCCCTGCAGAAGGGGCCTGCTGGTGACGCCCACCTTCCACCACCTTTGCTAGCACAGTACCAGGACAAGTCCCCTCCCCCATCCTCTCCACAGGAGAGCTGCAGGGCACCCCATTCCATCTCTGGAAGAAGAACAGGGTCTCGGAAACCCAGGAGTCCTGGGTGCCCCCAGTGGGGCCAGAGTGAGTCAGCCCTGGGAGAATGTGTGGGATGCCAGGTTCCATGTTCACCAGCACCAGCTCTGAGCGTGGCCACAGCTGCGAGGTCCGCAGCTCAGCAGCAGAGCCAGCCCTGCCCTCAGGGAGCTCCCACTCAAAAGCAGAGTTCTCCAACTCTACTCAGTGTTCAGGTACCCCAGAGAGTCTCAGAGAAATATAGAAATGCAAGCCTGGTGTAGGTTATAACTGGAGAGACTGAGACTGGAGGGTCTCAGGTTCAAGGCCAGCCTCAGCAACTTAGCGAGACCCTGTTTCAAAATATAAATAAATAAATAAATAAATGGGGCTGGGGATGTAGCTCAAAGGTAGACTGCCCCTGGGTTCAAACCCCAGTTACAGCTGGGCCTGGTGGTGCACGCTTGTAATCCCAGTACTTGGGAGGCAGAGACTGGAGAATCGCAGCCAGCCTCAGCTACTTAGTGAGGCCCTCTGCAACTTTGTGAGATCCGGTTTCAAAATAAAAGTATGCCGGGCGTGGTGGCGCACGTTTGTAATCCCAGTACTTTGGGAGGCGGAGACCTTAGGATCCAGGTTCACGGACAGCCTCAGCTCTCTCTCTTTCTCCCTGTCTCTCTCTCTCTCTTTCTGTACCTAGTGAGGCCCTCTGCAACTTCGTGAGACCCAGTTTCAAAATAAAGTATAAAAAATAGGGCCGGGTGTGTAGCGCGGAGGTTGAACGCCCCTAGGTTCAATCCCCGGTACCGCAAAAAAAAAATAAAAATAAAAATGAAAATAAAAATAAAAATAAAAATAAATAAATAAAAGTATAAAAAATAGGGCCGGGGGTGTAGCGTGGAGGTAGAATGCCCCTGGGTTCAACCCC
>PVJS01064194.1:0-10291 GCA_004027185.1 Glis glis | reverse complement strand
TAGCTCAGAGGTAGAATGTCCCTGGGTTCAATCCCCAGTACTGCAAAAAAATAAATAAATAAAAAAAAAATTAACCGGGCGTGGTGGCGCACGCTTGTAATCCCAGTACTTGGGAGGCTGAGACCGGAGGGTCGTGGGTTCGTGGCCAGCCTCAGCTACTTAGTGAGGCCCTCTGCAACTTAGTGAGACCCTGTTTCAAAATAAAGAATAAAAAATAGGGCTGGGGGTGTAGCTCGGGGGTAGAATGCCCCTGGGTTCAATCCCTGGTACCGCAAAAATAAATAAATAAATAGCCAGGCGTGGTGGCGCACGCTTGTAATCCCAGTACTTGAGCGGCTGAGACAGGAGGATTGCAGGTTTGCGGCCAGCCTCAGCTACTTAGTGAGGCCCTCCGCAACTTAGTGAGACCCTGTTTCAAAATAAAGAATAAAAAATAGGGCTAGGGGTGTACCTTGGAGGTAGAATGCCTCTGAGTTCAATCCTCAGTACCGCAAAAAATAAAATAAAATAGGACTGGGGGTGTAGCACAGAGGTAGAATGCCCCTGGGTTCAATCCCCAGTACCACACACACACACTAAAAATGAAACAAAACAAAAACCACAAACATACATATAAATACATTCATATATATAATACAGATGCATATATTCACCAGAAGACATGAGCACAAATGTTTACATCAGCAATATTCATAATGATAGAAAACTGGAAACGACCCAAACACTCATCATCTGTCGAATAAATAGGTTGTGGAATATTTTACACAAGCCAATGCCACAAAGCAACGAGAATGAACAGATTGCTACTGTTGGGAACGCTATGAATCAACCTTACAGACATGACGTGGGACTCTGGAGTCCAGATGCAAGAAGAGACAGCGTGCGTGATCCACTTACACAGAGTTCAAAATGGGAAAAGCAAGCAAACAGGAATCCAGAGTGTTGAAAGCCAAGACCGGCCTGTGGCAGGTGCCTGGGGCGCCCCCTAGAGTGCAGGCCGTGTTCTGTTTCTTAATCTCTCTGGTGGGTGCCCGGCTGTGTTCATTGTATGAAAATTTCTTGCGCCGTACATTGATGATCTGGCCTCTTTTCCGCTATGTCTGATATACTTCAGTGAAAAGGGGCTGCATGTAAGAAGTATGACTGTCCCTGGAGCATTGTAAGTGCTCAATAAATGTTACCTCTTAACAGGAGGATCGCAGGTTGGAGGCTAGCCTCGGCAACCTAACAAGACCCTCAGCAACTTAGCGAGGCCCTATTTCAAAATAAAAAATATATAAAAAAATGAAGGGGCTTAGGGTGTAGCTTGGAGGTAGAATGCCCCTGGATTCGATCCCCAGGGGGGAAAATAAAGAACCCATTCCTTCCTCCACGTGCAATCATTAGCAATCAGAACCATGGACAGTTCAGAGCCTGCACTTGGCCAGAAAGGCAGGGATTTCAGGTTTCCTACAAGGGACGGAGGAGGAAGGAACCTGGAATCTTTTTTCTTGGCTTAGTGGTTCAGTGCCTTTGGGGGCATTCCCACCCTGCAGAAAGGAGACCATTCCTTAGGGACTGCGAGTGTCTGTGTGTGCGTTCATGCGGAATTCCATTCCATTTAAAAAGGTCTGCAGCCCTTGTTTTTCTAAGCCAGTGAATGCTGAGATCTCCCTAGAGAGGCCAGGCCTGGATCTGGCACATCTGACAGCTTGCCCTGGCCCTTGTTGGCTTTTCTCCTGTCTGTCTTGGGCTTGTGTGTATCTGTTATATTTCGGGCAGAGACCCCGAAATAATCTATTGCAGAGATCTTCTCTGGGTCATTTTCAGACTCCTGGATCTGACTCCTGGGGTGGGAGGGGACCCAGTGCTCCACGGAGGATGCTCAGGCACACCTCAGCCTCAACAGACTCTCTCTGAGTCGGCTCTCTCTCCAGCAAATGCTCTTCCAAAGGGGTCCCTCCAGGTGGGAAGGGGGCTCCCATGTCAGCAGCTCACCTCCCTCTTGGGCATCCTTCCTCCTTCCTAGTTCTGTCCTGTGCAGCCACCAGCTGCAGGAATCAGCTCCCATTACTGAACAATGCAAAGGCCTTCAAGGTCTGGGCTGAGCCTAGAAGGGTTTGGAGGTCTCTTTGCAACCCTCTCCCACCCCATCACTTCCCTAAGTGCTACAGCTCACCTGGCTGGTCACCAGATGTCTCAGCCTCCCTGTGACCCAGACACCCAACACACAGACAGGGAGAGATCAATGGATCAACCAAATGGCAGTCCCCACCCCTAAGACACCCCCTCCCCCCCAGGGTGTCTCTGAGCAGGGTCTGCTCTGTTCCCTGTGGCCTGCCAGGTCAGTCTCTGGTCTGTCAGCTTCCCTGAGCTGAGGGCTGTTGCCTGGCGGGTAATTGGCCAGGGAAGCCCAAAGGGACACAGGGGAGTGGGGGAGGGGGAGCCCCAGGTGCTGCAGGAAGTGGAGCTGTTGATTAAGTGGCTCCTTCCCTCAGCCCTAGAGACCAGGGAGCTGCACAGAAACAGGAGCTTCGGCTCTTAAAGGAGACATGACCTGTTCTGACCCTCTTGGGGAGATCACAGGTCTATGGGGCATTGCCCCAAGAGCTGGTGGGTGGAACAGGAGCCCTGATTCAGCAGTCCACCCTATGTGCCCAGCTTCTTCATGGGAAAGGGTTTGTCCTGTCCACTGGGGCTTCCAGGCTGTACTACTCATTGGAGGAAGCCAGTTATGAACCGGTGTAACCAGAGCTCTGAGAAGCCCTCTTGGGAGTCCCTGGAGAAGGGGACCAGGAGAGGGTAGAGTAACCCCCTAGCTACAACTCAAAGGGGGTAGGACCAGTGCAGACAAAGGAAATCCCCTGAAGGGTCAGGTGGTCAGATGATTGTGACAAACCACAGCAATGACAGTCCCCAGCCCAGCACCTGGCCTGTAACCACAGCCACACACCAGAACCACTTCACCCAAAGGTTATCTGAGTACCCCACCAGCAGCAGCACCTGGGAACTTATTTAACAGGCAAATTCTCAGACCCCCACAACTACTGAAGTGTTGGGGGCCATCTTAGCCCACGCAATGAGGTCACCATTTTGGACCAGTTTAACCATGTACACAGTACATGCTAAGTGGAAATTGTCCGCACACAGACAAGCTTCCTTGGACCGGATGGGACCAAAAGCTGGACATTGATGACCTCCTATTCTCCCTGAAACGGCCACCTTGCCACTCCCTGGTCTTAACTTGTGATCTTCTTCCCGTCTGCTTTGTTTGAACCTCTATATAAGAAAGGCCTTGACTACATAAAGCAGGAGAATTTGTCATCTTGGATCTCCTCCCCGACCCCCCCCCCCAATTATTAAATTCTCTCCAAATGATTATATCAGACTTCGTGTCAGTATCATGCAAGAAGACTATTGATCAGGAAGCTGCCTGGTGCAGCGACCTTCCGTGGCAGGAACCAAGGAATAGTTATTAGGGAGCTGCTTAAAGCAGCAACCATCCGTGGCGGGACTACAGAGCAAGTAGCATCCACCAGAGCACCCCAATACTGATGCAGAAACTTGGGGGCTGAGTCCAGCAGTCCACAAGCCTTAGGTGGTTCTGATGCACTCTCAAGTCTGATAACTACTGCTATAATCTGACAGGACTCCAGAGCTGGGCTGCCCAGGAAATGTCAAATGTTGCAAACTCATTTACATTCATCAAACATTTATCAGCACCTTCTACATGCCAGGCCCTGTGTCAAGCCCCACCAGGAGCCCAAAGTGGGTTAGAGTTCCCACCCTCCGCGAGGCAAGACAAAGAAAGCCCTGGGAACATGTGTGAGGGTCGGGGTCCAATCCCTAGCACAAAACCAGAAGGAACAAACAAAAGAAGGAAGGAAGGAAGGAAGGGAGGGAGGGAGGGAGGGAGGCAGAGAGGGAGGGAGGGAGGATGGATGAGCCAGTCGTGGTGGCACACGGCTGCAACTGCAGTAATTGGGAAGCTGAGACAGGAGGATTGAAGGCTCCAGGCCAGCCTCAGCAACAGTTTAGCAAGACTCTTAGCAACCCTGTTTCAAAATAAAAAATAAAAAAGGGATGTAGTTTGAAGGTAAAATATCCCTGGGTTTAATCCCAGTACCACAGAAAGAGAGAGAGAGAGAGAGAGAGAGAGAGAGAGAGAGAGAAAGAAAGAAGAAAAGAAAGAAAGAAAGAAAGAAAGAAAGAAAGAAAGAAAGAAAGAAAGAAAGAAAGAAAGCAAGCCAGTCCTAAGAGAGAGGGCAGACAGACAGGCAGGCATCCAGCCCTGGGAAGCAGCTGATCTGCTAGAGGCATTAGAGAGGGTTTCCCAGAAGAGGTGGCCTTTGAGTTAGGCCTTGAAAGATGAGTAAGAATCAACAGGCAAAAGTGAAGGGACCAAGGGAGGGTTTCAGGAATATTTTTCTGATACCAAAGTCTAACTTTAATTAATTAATTAGCTTATTTATTGTAGTACTAGGGATGGAACTCAGGGCCTTGCATGTGGTAGGCAAGTACTCCACCACTGAGTACATTCCCAGCCCCAAAAATCTGACTGTTTTTTTTTTTTTTTTGCAGTACTGGGGCTTGAACCCAGGGGCATTCTACCTCTAAGCTATATCCCCAGTCCTATTTTTTATTCTTTATTTTGAAACAGGGTCTCACTAAGTTGCGGAGGCCTCACTTAGTAGCTGAGGCTGGCTGCGAACCTGGATCCTCCAGTCTCAGCCTAAGTACTGGGATGACAAGCGTGCGCCACCATACCCTGCTATGCACTGACTTTTTTTTTAAAATCTGTTCAAGGAAGTCAGGTGTGGAGGCCCACGCTTGTCATCCCAGTACTTGGGAGGCTGAGACCAGAGGATCGCAGGTTCGCGGCCAACCTCAGCTACTTAATGAGGCCCTCTGCAACTTAGTAAGACCCTGTTTCAAAATAAAGAATAAAAGCCAGGCGTGGTGCTGCACGCTTTAATCCCAGTACTTGGGAGGCTGAGATAGGAGGATCTCAGGTTCGCGGCCATCCTCAGCTACTTATTGAGGCCCTCCGCAACTTAGTGAGACCCTGTTTCAAAATAAACAATAAAAGAGCCAGGCGTGGTGGCGCATGCTTGTAATCCCAGTATTTGGGGGCTGAGACTGGAGGATCCGGGTTCGCGGCCAGCCTCAGTTACTTAGTGAGGCTCTCCACAACTTCGTGAGACCCGGTTTCAAAATAAAGAATAAAAAAATAGGACTGGGGTGTAGCTCAAAGGTAGAATGCCTCTGGGTTCAATCCCCAGTACTGCAAAAAAAAAGAATAAAAAAATAGGGTTGGGGGTGTTGCTCAGAGGTAGAATGCCCCTGGGTTCAATCCCCGGTACCTCAAAATAAATAAATAAATAAATAAATAAATAAATAAATAAATAAATAAAATCAGTTTAAGGGCTGATGTGTAACTCAGTGGTAGAGCACTTGCCTATCATGCATGAGGGCCTGGGTTTGAGCTCCAGCATTGCAACCAAAAAATAAAGCCAGGCAAGGTGGCATAGGTGTGTAGTCTCAGCACTTGGGAGCCTGAAGTGGGAAGATTGCTTGAGCCTAGGAATTTGAGACCAGCCTGAGCAACACAGCAAGATCCTGTCTCAATAAAATAAAATTAAATAAATAGAAATTTGCTTTATAAGTCAGACATGGTGGCACACTACTGTAATCCTAGTGCTTGGGAGGCTGAGATAGGAGGATCGCAGGTTCGAGGCCAGCTTCAGCAAGTTAGTGAGGCCCTCAGCAACTTAGTGAGGCCCTGTTATAAAATAAGAAATAAAATAGACCTGGGGGTGTAGCTGCAAGGTAGAAAACCCCTGGGTTCAATTCCCAGTACCAGAAAAAGGAAAGAAAGAAAGAAAGAAAGAAAGAAAGAAAGAAAGAAAAGAAAGTCTAAGCTTTATGTTAGGCCCCTTGTTAGGATGTGAAGTTCTACTGAAGAGGCATCTTCTTCCACTGTGCCCTTAGGGCCCAGTGCAGAGCCTAGCGTGTAGTGGGATTTCGCATGCGCGCGTTCGTGTGTGCGCGCGCGCGCGTGTGTGTGTGTGTGTGTGTGTTACTGGGGATGAAACCTAGAGGCACTCTACCACTGAACTACACCCCCATCTCTTTTTATTTTTTTATTTTGAGACAGGGTATCACTAAATTGCCCAGGATGGCCTCAAACCTGTGATTCTCCTGCCTCAGCCTCCCAAGTCACTGGGATTACAGGTGTGTACCACTGTAACTGGCAACAGTGGGATTTCAATAAAGCTCTATTTCGCCAAGGAAAGAAGGAAAAATGTTGCATGGAGAGGCAGTGGAAATGATGAAGAGAGCCGGGCGTGGTGGTGCATGCTTGTAATCCCAGTACTTAGGAGGCTGAGATAGAGGATCACAGGTTCGAGGACAGCCTCAGCAAGTAGTGAGACTCACATCAATCTAGCGAGACCCTGTTTCAAAGTAAAAATAAAATAGGGTTGGGGGTGTAGCTCAGAGGTAGAATGCCCCTGGGTTCAATCCCCAGTACTACAAAAAAGAAAAAGAAACAGAAAAAGAAAATGATGAGCCAGGCGTGGTGGCGCACGCTTGTAATCCCAGTACTTTGGGAGGCGGAGACCGGAGGATCCGGGTTCGAGGCTAGCCTCAGCTCTTGCTCTCTCTCTCTCTCTCTCCCGTCTCTCTCTCTCTACCTAGTGAGGCCCTAATGCCGCCACCACGCCCAGCATTTATTTATTTATTTATTTATTTATTTATTTATTTATTTATTTTTAAACAAGGTCTTGCTAAGTTACTGAGGCTGATCTCAAACCTGCTATTCTCCTGTCTCGGCATCCTAAGTAGTAGAATTACAAGCATATGTCACCTTGCCTGCCTCTCATCCTTCTTTCTTTTCCTGCCTTGCTTTCTCACCTTTGTGAAACTTTTACCTCAAGCTGACCCTGCTGAATCTGGTGAATTTCTCAATTTGCCCTAATCTAGTTTATCTTTGAGGCCATAGGCCTGTAGATCAGAAGTTCCTCTTCAAGTGGGCTAATTTAAACTAGATGGATCTGAGGTGGTTCCCAGACAACCTCTGACATCACTATAATCTCATCTGCATGCTAAAGGACCCCCCCCCCCACACACACACACCATGACAGTTGACAATCGCCATGACCAAGCTGGAAAGAACCATAAAAGGAATGAAGAGGTGTTGCCAAAATTCCCAGAAAATCTCTGCCCATTCCCACAAAGAACATTACTATTCTTCCCCTTTATTAGGCTATCTTCTCTCTCTCTTTCTTTGACCTCTTATCTATAACCTCAACTAGTAAGAAGTTAACTTGGAAATGTGCGAGTGTAACTCTCACTTCATTTCTTGACCAAGAATAAATTTTCCTTCACTGCTCAATTAGCACAGGGATCAGAGTTCAAGTCTCCTTAAGCCACTCTCATTTGTGGGCCTTAAAACTGGGAGCTGAGCATGGTGGCGCACGCTTGTAATCCCAGTACTTGGGAGGCTGAGGCTGGAGAATCCGGGTTCGCGGCCAGCCTCAGCTACTTAGTGAGGCCCTGCTTCAAAATAAAGAATAAAAAATAGGACTGGGGGTGTAGCTCAGAGGTAGAATGCCCCTGGGCTCAATCCCCAGTGCTGCAAAAAAAAAAAAAAAAAAAAAAAAAAAAAAAACTGGGACATGAAGCCCTGCCCTAGATCATGGCGGTGAGGATTAAAGAACAGCGTGTATGGACAGTTTCTTGCACAATGCCTAGCACACAGTAGGGGCCCCATAGTCGCTTGGACCCAACAGGCAGGCGAGAAATAAAGAATCCGTGGGTAAGCCCGGGGGCGCATGAAAGGCACCAGGGAGTCGGGACTCTGGCGGAAGGAGCGCAGGCAGCCCCCGCTCCAGCCTCACGCGGTCCAGGGACCCCGCGGCGCGCACGCGCAGACCGCGGCCAGGCCATTGGTGGGCGACCAGGCCTCTGGGGCGCCCGGCGGGATTGGGGCGGGGCGCGCGGCCGCGCGTGCGCAGAAGCCCGGGCGGGCGCACGGCATGTGCTCCGAGGTCACCGTCGAGCAGGCGAGTGTGTTGACGCCGGCTCTTTTCAGAGATTAAATTCAGACATTTTCTTAACCGGCACTCCGCCGTGGCCACTTTTCTGAGGCGCTGAGGAGCCGTAGTCAGTGTGTGACAGAGCCAGGCCCGGCGGGAGCTCCTTGGGCTGAGGTAATGGCGCCCGGCAGTCTGATGCTCCCGAGGGGTCGTTTATGATCCGTTTCACTCCGAGGGAAGATTCCAGCCCCGGCCCCACCCCTCGGCAGCTGGAGCGTTCCCTCGCCCCCTCTGGTCACCTCATTCCGGGGACGCCCAGGGCCTCCAGTGGCGGTCGCGGCTGGGCGCAGGGTGCGAGGGAGAGCGGCGGGCGGCAGACGGGAGGGCAAGGCGGCCGTGGGCATGGCAGGGCGCCAGCCCAGAGCCGACTCCAGGGCCTGTCCCCCAACGCACACCCAGCACGCCCTGCTCCCCTGGCCGCCGGCCAGCCCTGAGGCCCCTGCACCCCACCCTCTTGCGCAGAAACTTTCCCCCTAACAAAAGTGCTCATTTTGTTCTGTATAACCACCCTCTAACTCAGGCTTAGCAGTTGCCATGAAAACAAGATTTCTTCCACGGAAACGTTTCCTGTCGCATCTTGTCTTGATATGAATGAGTTTTTGGCTTTCAGATGCCTGATTTCACCTTGAAAGTAAATATTTGAGTCATGGCACTCAGTGAGATCTTTGTTCTGCACCCGGCATCCGGTAAGGTGGATGGAAAGATGCAGACAGGTGTACTGTACTGAACATCCTTGACTTTCTGAACTGTAGTTCCTTCATTTGCGTGCCCACAGATGGTAAACCCACCACAATATCCAACAGTGTACTATACTCTTGGGCATGTTCAACATCCTTCCCTCAAAAATATGTAGCTTAGTGGTGGAGTGAATGCTTAGCATGCTTGAGGCCCTGGGTTCAATCCCTAGCACCAGGCCCCCCAAAAAAAAAAATTACTTTCCACTGCCCCTTTTTTTGGGAGGGGCACGTGTATGACTCCAGTTAGTCACTCAAGCAACTGAGAATTATCCTTGACTGTTACCTCTTCCTTGCCTCATCAAGTCACCAAATTATGATTAGACATCTTCCAAATCAGTCTTCTCTTCATCTCCCCTTTATCACTAGACCAGGCTGCAATAAGCTGCTTCTTAGAACCACAGGAGTCTACTAGCTGGTCCCCTTCATACACTCTTGTTTCAAGTTGTTTCCCACATTACAACCAGAGGTGAGTTTTTTTGTTTGTTTGTTTGATTTTGGGTATTGGGTATTGGGTATTGGGTTGTGGAGGGCCTCACTAAGTAGCTGAGGCTGGCTACGAACCTACGATCTTCCTGTCTCAGATTCCCAAGTACTAGGATTACAGGTGTGCACCACCACACCCAGCTTTATTTTTTTATTTTATTTTTTATTTTTTGCGGTACTAGAAATTGAACCCAGGGGCATTCTACCTCCAAGCTACATCCCCAGCCCTATTTTCATTCTTTATTTTGAAACAGGGTCTCACTAAGTTGCCAGAGTCATCACTAAGTAGCTGAGGCTGGCCTGGGATCCTCCTGTCTCAGCCTCCCAAGCTACCACGCCCGACTTTTTTTTAATTTTGAAACAGGATCTCACTAAATTTCTGAGGTCCTCCTCACTAAGTTGCTGAGGCTGGCCGTGAACCTGCAATCCTCCTTTCTCAGCCTCTCAGGTACTTGGATTACAAGCATGTACCACCATGCCCAGCGGTCATATCATTTTATTTATTTATTTATTTTTACTGGGGATTGAACTCAGGGGCATCCTACCTCCGAGCTACACCCCCAGCCCTATTTTTTTATTCTTTATTTTGAAACAGTGTCTCACTAAGTTGCAGAGGGCCTCACTAAGTAGTTGAGGCTGGCAGCGAACCTGTGATCCTCCTGTCTCAGCCTCCCAAGTTCTGGGATTACAAGTGTGCTCCACCATGCGTGACTTATTTTTATTTTTTATTTAATTTAATTAAATTTTTTTTTTTTGCGGTACCAGGGATTGAACCCAGGGGTGTTCTACCTCCGAGCTACACCCCTGGCCCTATTTTTTATCCTTTTTTTTGTGTGTGTGTGTGGTACCAGGGATTGAACCCAGGGGCATTCTACCTCCAAGCTACACCACCAGCCCTATTTTTTATACTTTATTTTGAAACCGGCTCTCATGAAGTTGTGGAGGGCCTCACTAAGTAGCTGAGGCTGGCCGCGAACCCGGATCCTCCGGTCT
>PVJS01064193.1:0-10293 GCA_004027185.1 Glis glis | reverse complement strand
TCCGCGCTACACCCCCGGCCCTATTTTTTATACTTTATTTTGAAACTGGGTCTCACGAAGTTGCGGAGGGTCTAAGTAGAGAGAGAGAGACAGAGAGAGCGAGAGAGAGAGCGAGAGAGAGCGAGCTGAGGCTGGCCGCGAACCCGGATCCTCCGATCTCCGCCTCCCAAAGTACTGGGATTACAAGCGTGTGCCACCACGCCCGGCTTCCTATTTTATTCTTTTATTTTGAAACAGGGTCTCACTAAGTTGCTGAGGGCCTTGCTAAGTTGTCAAGGCTGGCCTTGAACCTATGATCCTCCTGTCTCAGCCTCCCAAGTATTGGCCTGTCATAGGCGCACGCCACCACGCCCGGCTTGCCTTCCCCACACTTCACCTTCCTCCTTAGCCTATCTTGTCCTCACCCAGACTCAGGGCCCAGGAAGGGAAATTGAGGCATCCAGGGCTCTTCTCGATAGCAGTTCTTTTTAGAAGTTCTCAAGAGGAGGTGTGGAAATTTCCAGAACCTTCCAGGTTCCCACACTCTTCTGAGTTATTATCTCACTCCTTTTAAAATCCCGCCGACATCTTTCCTGCTGTAGTAGCCTGATAAGCTATTATTACAGCAAGCTCCTTCACCCTCCAACAGCCCCCAGCGCTGAACTGCCCGTGGGGAGAGGGCCCTGGGCTTCTCGGCCTGTGTGTGTGACATGAAGGAATGGGGTGCTTCTCAGCAATGCACAGGAAGGCGCCCCACAAAAGGGCAAATGGGAACCCCAGCAACACAGCCCTGTTGTTTGTAGGACTGGTCATCTGTCTCTATCTCCTCCCCAGCACTGGGGACCCCCATCACCCCCTAACCCCTGACCCGAGTGTACCCCACCAAGAGGAAGGCAGGTGGCGGGGGAGCCTGAGCCCTGGCGGGGCGCCCGGGGGCGTGGGCTCTGTGCAAGTCTGCGCAGCGGGCTCTGCTGGGCTCCGGGATCGGTGCCCAGGGGCGGGCGGCCTCGCACCAGTGGCCTCGGCTGGAGAGGAGCTGCCTGGGGGGGCTGCTGAGTCCTCAGGGGGCCGGCGGGGTCTCTGCAGGGTAGGGTGGTGCTGGTGCAGAATCCAGGGAGCTGCTGGGTGGGGGCCGGCCAGGGGGCTGGGGCTGGGGTCTGGGGGAACCTACCTTCCACCTAGGGGTGTCCCTCCAGGCCCTCACCCTGGTGTCGAGATGGCCCGGCCGATCCCCAGGGCTGCGGGAGGTCTTTGACCCTCTCCTGGAGCAGGGAGGGAGGGTGGGCTGGAGGAGGAGGGGCATGGGCTGCCTCTTGAAAATGTCCCCTTCCTCCTTCCTCCAGGGTCAGAGATGGGGACGGGCTGGGGTGCAGCAGGGGTAGGATGGGAATTGGAGGCCCTTTAGCAAAAACTTGAAGAGCAGAGAAGGTTCTGGATGGTCTAATCCCCCGCTCCCACAAGCACATAGGACGCTGCCCCCTCCCGGGAACGCCTGTGGGGACAGCGTATGGGGTGGGGAGATGGCGTCCTGGACCTCTGGCTGGGAAGCCCGCCTGGCTATGCCCAAGCACCCTTCCCCCGCCAGTCCAGCATGCCTTGCCCGGGGCCGCAGCGTCCCTCTCCTCACCCCCTCACCCGGTGTGAGCAGGGAGGGACACTCATGGTCACCCACAGTCCCCCTACCATGTCCCCCTAGCCTCGCTGAACCCCACCAGTGACCAGGAGCACCCCACTTTGCCCGGCAGCCCACCTCACACTTCTCTGCACCCTGCACCATGTCGGGGGAAAGGCTGAGGCAGAATGGAGCCCGGAGGTCTGCTCCTCACCCCTTGATATTCCACAATGTTCTGGAGAATCCCAGACTGTGGCTCTTGGGTCACTCCGCGGAGGCCATGACTCTGCCTTGGGAAGTAGCGTAGTGCTGGGAGGAGGGCAGAGACCGGGCGCCTGGAGTCTGGGTTCTGGTCCAGCTTCCTTTTCTTCTTGTCTCTGGTCTCAATTTCCCCTCCTGCCAAATGGGAGGATTTGAGATGGAACAATTTCCTTCCAACCCTCAAAGCCAGTGAGCTGTAAGGGGAAGTCGGCTCGGGGGCTTTGGGAAAAGTTTTTTTTTTCCCTCCCTGTTGAAAGCAGATTCCGAAGAATAATCCTATCTCGTCACCTGACCCTCCCCCTGCTTCCGGCCCAGGGCAGGCACGACTGTGTGCCGTTGTAATGCCTGGAACAATGGTAGCCATCTTGGGACCGTGAGGCACCAGGCTCTAGGATAAAAATCAACACTCTAAAAATGGTGGAGCAAAAAGTTAGAAGAAGCCCAGGGTCCTGAATGACTGCTGTGCTGGCAGGCCACCCCGGAAACCACCTCTTACACACTTCTCGTTAGCTACACGGATGTTGTAAGGTTAAAGTTTGTACATGACATGTGGATTTTTGTGGTCGCTCTGATGGCAAGTTTAGACACCTGAATCCACTTGTGTACGTATTCACCGTCTTGCTCTGTTGATGAGGGCAGGGGTGCAGATGTGCTCACAGAGCCCCCGAATCGCAGTGGCTGAATTAAGTAGAAATTTATTTTTTTCTTTCGCACAGTAGTCTGGGTGGAAGTTGTCAAGGACTGGGGTGGCAGCTCCCGGGTGTCAGGAGCCAGGATCCTTCTGGCTGGTTGCTCGACCACCCCTGGGCCTCCTGTCCACAGGAGTCATGACATGCCATGGTCACATCACATTTCAGCCAGAGAGAGGAGGGAAGAAAGAGGGAGGGCTTGCTTCTCCATTTCAAAAACACCACCCAGAAGTTACACCCTGTGTTCTCATCTTTTTTTTTTTTTTTTTTTTTTGCGGTCCTGGGGATTGAACCCAGGGGCATTCTACCTCCGAGCTATACCCCCAGGCCTATTTTTTATTCTTTATTTTGAAACCAGGTCTCACTAAGTCGTGGAGGGCCTAAGTAGCTGAGGCTGACCACGAACCTGTGATCTTTCTGTCTCAGCCTCCCAAGTACTGGGATTACAAGCGTGTGCCACTACGGTAGGCTTGTTCTTATCTTTGTGTGTGTGTGTGTGTGTATGGGTGGTACTGGGGATTGAACCCAGAGGTTTTATACCTCCGACCTACACTCCCAGCCTGGTTTTATTTTTATTTTTTTTATTTTGAAACAGAGTCTCACTAAGTTGCAGAGGACCTCACTCAGTTGCTGAGGCTGGCCTTGAACCTGCAATCCTCCTGTCTCAGCCTCCCAAGTTCTGGGATGACAAACGTGAGCCACCACACCCAGCTCCGTGTTCACATCTTGTTGGCCCAAACTGAGTTATATGGTCACTCCTAGCTACAAAGGGGCTGGGAAACACAAGCTTCATTCTAGACTGGCACGTATCTAGCTATTAATTTTTGTTTTGCTGTGAAAGAAGGTGAGAACAGGTATTGGTGAGGGGGGACAACCAACAGTCTTATGAATTTTTTTTCCATCTCATTCATTCAACAAACGCGTTGAACACGTACTACACAAAGCACTGCGTTAGGTGCCGGGGCCCCAGATCTCAGGCTCCTCCTGGTCTAGACTTTCTGGTCCAATGAGCCTTTGTGAGCACCTGCTCTGCCCAAAGATGCATCTGAATTGGAAAGCAAGGAGCACACATTTTGGGTCATTGTCCTCTTTCCCATCTGTCCATCATGTCCCCCCTCCCTGACTGGACCCAAGAGTGTGGAGTTGGGGGGACAATGACAAGGGCCTACGAGAGCATGCCCCTCGGAACAAATCTTTGCTCAGAAAAGCCTTCTTCACTTCTAACCAGAGTCCTGTCTGCTGAGATGCGCATGACCGGAGTCAGGACTGGGCCGTCCCCTGGGGCCTCCAGCAGTGTGAGGAGCACTGGGGAAGATGCACACCCCTTGGGCGCGGGCCTGCGCACCCTTGGGGTTGGGAGGTGGCTTGGTTCCTTTGGGAGGCACAGAACCCGTGCGGACGGTCCCACTCCATGCGTGGCACACAGAGAACGTGCCGTAGGGGGTTGATAAATGGAGAATCAAGGAACAGAAAGTAGATTACGTTTTCTATCATGGACCTCGGAATGTTGCGGAAGGGACGCTGCGTGACTTCTGAGGCTACGTCAGAAAAGGTGGCCCAGGATCTTTCCAAAGGGACTGAAATGAGAACATTGTAGTGATGTGTGCATGCCCATGTTCATAGCAGCACAATTCAGGGTCGCCAAATCGTGGAACCACCCTAGGTGCCCATCGGCAGACGAATGGATTACAAAACTACGGGATAGACACAGAGTGGAATTCTACTGGGCCATAAGGAAAAACAAAATGATGTTATTTGCAGGGAAATGGACGGACCTGGAGAACATCGTGTTGAGTGAGATTAGCCAGTCACAGAAAATGAAGGGCAGATGTTTTCTCTCATATGCGGAAGCTAGGGAGTAATTGGGATACCAGAGGGACTCCAGATAATGGAGGAGAAACCCCAGTGGAGAGATGATGGAGGGGTGTCGGGGAGGGCGGAGGGTGCGGGGAGGGAGAATCAATGAAGGAAACACTTCCGCTGACGTTATGTGCGTATGTGAGATCGCCGATGCCCGTCTCGACATCATGTACGGACGGAGCCGGGGACGCTCACCACAGGCGGTGTGCAGGTATGTCCCTGTCGCTCTGAACTTCATTATGATGTGAGATTACAAGGCACCGAGAAAAGTTTGTAAAAAGAAAAGGAAAGGTGGCCCAGCTCTGCCTGGGTCTGTCTGTCTCTGCCTCACTCTCTGGATACTCACCCTTGCAACGGCAGAGACCATGCGGCGAGACCACATAGAGGTGTCCTGGGCAACATTCCAGCCATTAACCTTCCGGGCATGCCAGCGGGTGCCGGGTGAAGCAGAGAGATCTGTCCCACCAAATTCTGCTCAAAGTGAAGGTTCTGGGCAAAAGAAATGCTGTCACTGTTTTAAGCCACTAAGACTTGTGGGGGTTGGTTAAGCAGTGACAGATAGCCGGAATAGCGTGCTAGATTTTAAGCGGCCACGGTTTGATTCTTTGCGACTCCTCTCATTGGGGTGGAGTCTGTTCTCCACCCCTTGAATCTGGCCTGGCTTTGACCAATGCCACACGGCAGAGGTGACACTGTGCAACTGCTGAGCCTAAACCTTCAGGGCTGACAACTTCCGTTCTTTTTTCCCGCCACCCTGAGACTTCCATGTGGAGGAGCCCAGCTATTCTGCCTGAAGCTGGGGACACGGCGTGAGTGAATTCCTCTGAAACCATCCTGTGCGCTTCAGCCACTGACTGCAGCCACACGCGGTCCCACACGAAGGTTCTTCCAGCCTTCCCAGGCCGGAAGCCAGCCCCAGTTGCTGACCACGGAATCGGGAAAAAATATGATAGTTCTTATTGTAAGCCACGAAGCTTGTTACACATCAATATGTAATTGATCATATCAACTTCCTCTTTCTCAATCAACCCAGGAACCAAGAGGCTTGTCCAGTGCTGTGCAAGGGTGGGGACTGGCCTAGGAAGAGACAAGATTTTTGTCTCCCTGGAGCTGTTGCCAGTTTACATTATAGGGAAAATCTAGTCTCCACTGGAGGTGTTCAGGGGACAACCCCAATCCATTCTCCCTTCCTCATGGCGACTGTCATGGTTAGATATAGCATGTCCCCTGAAGAGCTCATGTATTAATGTTCAGAGCTGGTATAATTAAGTCCTTAAGGTTGTAATCTCATCAGTGTGTAAATGCATTGTAATGGATTTACTGGGTGGTCACCTAGGCAGGTGGGATGTGACTAGAGAAGGTGGTCCCTGTGGGTGTGGCCTTGGGGACTGTGCTTTTGTCTTTGAATCCCCTTGCTTGTGTGCTCGCTTGCTTCCGGCCTCCATGATGTGAGAGCAGAGCCCTTGCTCTCTCCCTCTCTCTGCTTCCTGCCACCATGCCCTGAGATCCGCAGATCCTGGCCTCACAGGGACTGAACCCAAAATCTCCAAGGAAAATGTGAGCAAATAAATCTTCGTTCCTCTAAGTTGTGTGGTGAGTTGTTTTGGATGACAACAGTGGGAATGTTGATGGAGACAATGATGGAAATGGATCCAGGGGCCCAGCACTGCCCCCTACACCTTGCCTCCCAGTCTTCCTTGAATCAAGGTGAACCATGGAGCTAAGCTCTCCCCAGTGGATGTGGGAGACAGTGACGGAGATGACACCAAGCCAGAGTCTGTAGGAGAGTGGGACTGTCCTTCCCTCTAGAGAGATGTCCTTCCAACAGGATGGAAGTAGCCAGTGTCTCCACATCCCCTCTTGGCGGAGAGTGCTCACCACCCTAGAACTCACCACAATGGAGGGGGTTATAAGCTTCTGTTACATATTTGCATTTTGTTCTCCTTGTGATAAGAATTTAATTTTACCCCATGCAATACAGTAGCCTCTCCTGCAAGTCAGCCCACAGGATGGGGGTGCTGGGGGACAGTGCTGTGTCTTCCCTCAGGATGGGGGCCCCGGGGGACAGCGCTGTGTCTTCCCTCAGCCTGTGGCTTCCTGGGTTTGGGTTCTCCATCCTCATACGGGGCTCGGCGAGGCCTGAGCTGTTTGTCCCCTCACACTGCATCTCCCTGAAGACCTGTGTTTGTCCTGCCTCAGAATGGGGTCCCTGAACATAGGCTGTGTCCCTCCTCAGCCTGGGGCTGCCTGTGGCAGGCTGCATCTCCCCTCAGGCTGGTTCTCCCTTAGACCAGGGCCGTCTGTTTTCCTCGCAGACTGGGGCTTCCTGACGTCACAATGCTGTCTCCCCTGGGACGGGGCTGCTGATGAGCAGGCTCTCTCCCCTGTCAGAACAGAGTGTGTCCTCAGACTGTGGCTCTCTGACGACTGAGTTCTCTCTCCTCCTTCAGGGCTGTGGTTTTTCCCCTCAGACTGGGGCTCCCTGGGGAGAAGACACTGTGTCCCCTTAGCTTCCTGCTGAGAGCCAGCAGGATGGCGTGTCCCCTCAGCCTGGCGCTTTCTGAGGACAGAGCTGTCTCCTCTCGGTCTGGGGTCTCTGAGGACAGAGCTGCGTCCCTTGTCTTGTGACTTTGGATCGCCTCTGTGAGCTTCTGAGCTCCATGGACAGCCTGGCCCTTGTTTTCACCCCCCGCGGAACTTCACTGTACCCCCCGTAACGGGAGCAATGTCTGAGGCAGGGGCTGCAGATGGCTTCCAGTCACGTTGGAGGGTGTTTAAGTGCCCTGGGAGTGAAGTTTGGCCTCATTACAACTTGTTTGAGAGAAGAGCCAATTAGAGAGGCAATTTTCCTTGCACAGTGTGAAGGATGAGTTGAAACGGTCGCCAAGCCAGGCAGCAAGCCGGCTTCCTCCCCCATCTCTGCCCGTCTACCCGCCACCTCCTGCTTGTCTCCAGCCTCCTGGGTGTGGGCCGGGGGTGGACAGGGGCCCCAAGGCTCTCCAGAGGTCTCCCTGAGTGACCCCTGTCGGCAATATTCCACTAACAACCCCAGCTTCTCTGGGGTTGAGAAATTCTTCTTGATTACTGATTTCTTTCTATTATATTCTTTGTGAGACGGGGATACCTCCCTCAGGAGAGGCTCAGAGGTCCCCCAACTTCCCTTCCCCTCCAGGGAGTCCTGTGCCTTCTATCGCCACCCGATGGAGGAAAGATGGTTTCCTAGGAATTCTGTATTTGCCCGACTTGATACAAGGAAAGAACTGGTGTAATGACTGAACTAAGGCAAAAAAGGGGGACTTATGGGAAACGATTGAATTTATGGGGAATAATTAAACTAAGGCAAAAAAAGGAATTGTGGGAAGGATTCAGAATCTCTTAGTCAAAGGAAGGGAGTGACCGGCCGGCCAGTGCGCCTTGGAAGCAACCGGATCCCAGGACTCCAACACCGCCAGACCCCCCCTTATTCTTCCCCTTGTAAGGAGTATAAAATCTTTTATGTCAAACAGGTGGTCAGACAGCAGCCATTTTAGCTCATATAACCTGTGGTTGACCGGAATCTTCTAGAATCTTTAAACTTTGTTCCCAAACTCCCGCCAGTCCTAGAAATAATCCAATCACTGCAGAATTGTACTTTAAATTTTGTTTCTTTGCCAAACTTTGTTTCAGAATTCCTGCCTGTCTTAGAAGATAGCCAATCCCGCAGAGTTGTGAAGCCAAGCCCCCATCAATCAGGGGAAGGGGCAGGATGGAGTCAGGGATAAAGCCCTCGGCGGACTGCCCGCGGTGTGCTTGCTCACCAGACCTCTTACCAGTTGCACCCCCTTCCGCAGAAGTAAAGCGGTTTTGCGTTGCTGAGCGACTGCTGGAGTGTCTTGCTGAGTGGAGTGTCTTGTTTTGATTGCTGACTCGCATTTGCATGCCCAACACCCTGGTCTCAGCCTCGCTGACTGTTGGCCTGAGTCTTTCAGACCCTCTCCCTCACGCGGCAGGAAATATGGATGCTGGATGGCCCCCTCTCCCCCGCACATCTCACAGTACTGCCATCAGAAGGGAGCTGTCCCTCTCCCAGCTCCAGTTTGAAATATCCCAAGGAAGAGTTCTGATTGGTCCAGCTTTGAGCACGCGCTCACTCCTCAACCAATCGTCTGGTGGTCAAGGGGTGGAGACCATGATAAACACTGTCTATGAGTTGGACCAGTGGGGTCAGCTCCCCAGAGGAGGGGAATGCCAATCCCAGGGGAGGGTGGGGACTGCAGAGACTGTATAGGAGGAATCACACACCGAGACAAACTGTCTCCTGTCCCACTCTGTGCCCGGCATCTTGTCAAATCAGTTATCTAAGCCAGGCATGGTGGCACACACCTGTAATCCCAGTACTTGGGAAGCTGGGACAGGAGGATTCCAGGTTCCAGGCCAACCTCAGCAACTTAGTGAGACCCTCAGCGATTTAGTGAGACCCTGTTTCCAAATAAAAAATAAAATAGGGCTGGGGGTGTAGTTTGGCGGTAGAATGCCCCTGAGTTCAATCCCCAGCACCACTAAAGAAAAAGAAAAAAGTATCTATCTCATCTTTTTTATTTCTTGAAACCAGCACAGAGAAGTTTCCATTACAGATGATTTACAGGTGATGAAGGCCGGGCTCAGAGAAGTTAAAGAAGAGCCCAGCAGGATGGCGTGGCTGCTCTGGAGAGGCACGGGTGCGGGCTGGTGCATTGTGGGGGGTGAGTGGGAAGGGACGAGGGCTCTCAGCTCTGCTTTGGGGCCCAGGTTAGGAAGGGGCTGCAGAGACTGAGCGGGGCTGACTTCACCTGCTGCACTGGGACGTTGTGGAGTGTGTGTGTGTGTGTGTGTGTGTGTGTGTGTGTGTGTGTGTAAGACAGGGGATAGGGTATCACTAATTTGCTGAGGCTGACCTCAAACTTGAGATCCTCCTGTCTCAGCCTCCCAAGTACTGGGGTTATAGGCTCAACATTGTGGGAAGCTGAGGGAATCGGGTTCTGTTTCCCAAAGCCAATGTCCTTGACCAGCACCTACCCCCTGCAATCTTGGCTAGGACGGGCGGGACGGGCAGAGGCTGGGGTGCCTCTGCCTCCCTATCACCCTCACCCCCGAGAGGTCTGTTTCCTCTCCCTTTGCCCTTGCCGGGCCTGCCCAGGGCTCAGCCCCTTCAGACGCATGTGGGGGCGAGGGGGGGAGAGAGGAGGCCCGCGCCAGGCCGGCCGCTCTCCGCCGCGGCGGGCAGCCTGCTAATTAGGACGGTCTTTATGACTCACACTTCCGAGATGTTATTTTCTAGACTTGGGGCTGGGGGTGGGAGTGGAGAAGGCACACAGAGTTGTTTTTAATTACATTTGGTTTGCTAATTTCTGATAGAAAATAAATATTTACCGGGAGCCATATTTCTTCATTTCACGCTTCTGACTCCCGAGTTTATCGGAAGCCCAAACGGGCGCCTCCCGCTCACCTCCCCCACCGGTCCCCACCCTGGCTGGAGTCACAGGCGGGAGCCTGGACGGGGAGGCCCAGAGGGAGGCCGAGGAGGCTTGGACAGAGGACCCGAAGATGCAGACACTCCTCCCTCCTCATCCCCACGGGCAGCCAGGAGCACGTCTTCCCTTCCTGGGCCTGTCCCCACCTCTTAGGGCCATGGCTACAGAAGCTCCTGCCTGCCATCTCAGGATGTGGCCCCAGGAGGCTCCCACCAAGGACGGGCCTCCGGGGCCTTTTTTTTTTTTTTTTTTTGCAGTACCGGGGATTGAACCCAGGGGCGTTCTACCTCCGCGCTACACCCCCGGCCCTATTTTTTATACTTTATTTTGAAACTGGGTCTCACAAAGTTGCGGAGGGCCTCACTAGGTAGAGAGAGAGAGAGAGAGAGAGAGAGAGAGAGAG